>OZ008354.1:6097159-6330139 GCA_963931975.1 Cataclysta lemnata
ATCTCCAGACAGTATAAGGTTGAAAGGTGGCTTCCAAACGTGGTGTTGACTGGTCTTCAAATGTCTTCTATTGGCGCCACGGCTGGTTCACAGAGCTTACCTATTGGATGAAAGAATATAGGGTGCATGGTCATAACCCACCACGCTGGCCTAGTGTAGATTTAACCAATACAGCGCCAATTGTTGACTATCATAACCTTGTGGCGTTCTTGTAATGCGACCGCCTTTGTTGTTTGTCTATGTTTGACAAACACAATGTTTTTCACTAAGTGACAGTTGTCAAATTAATTAGATGAGAATTTTATTCCGAGCTAGAGAGTATGGTTATTTTCTGCCTTGTAAATATTATTTCCGATTTATGTTTATTGTCCAGTTTGTATATATTGTAACTGTGCACATATTTAGAAGTACAGTCAGTTACTTTTATGAACCCTGCCTTTTACTACCACGGAACACATCCGCAACCACCAAGATTGCACCCGGCCATACAACTTCCCAAATTGGTGACCCCGACGTGATCGTCAAGAGCTTTGGGTGTAATATCATTGGCAATTGACCGGCGCGGGATGGGAAGCTGCGTTGGACATGCGGATGGTCACTACGAAGAAATTTTCGTCGTGTGAGACGGTACCACATCCCAAGCTGTGGCGTCGAGCGCCCCCTGGCGCATTCACCGTTTCCTACATTCGCAAGTTCGAGTGACGTCTCCGCGGGAGTTGCAGTTGGACACATGCATGCATTGGACTAACTGCGCATTATACCATTTGTGCACATCGCTCACGCAAGTACTATCGGCATCATTATTTGGAGTATTTTTTTAAACATTTTATTATTATTCCAAGTAATGATTTTTAGTTAGTTGTGTAAAGCGTGTTCGGAGTATTGATTTTTACGTTATTTTATGAAAATTATTTTTTTCAACTTGTGTAATGTGACATAGGAAATATTTCATTTGTTTTTCGTGTGTATTTTTTCGCGTGGTTTGAACAATTTGTTTACATTGTCTTTTGTTTTTACGTGTAATGTTGTCTGCATATTGACAACTTATGTTGTTTTTGTTGACATGTCGACATATAAATTTTTAGACGTTTGTGTTTTGTTTTCGCCACATCACGCGCCCACGGAATAGCATTTTTTCTTTTCTGTCCGTTCTCTCTCTATTTTATACAAATTAATTTTAATTTACTTTCGTTTATAATTTTAGTAGCGTGTTTTCGTTTATAATGGCTGACGAACTACGTTCATGTTTAGCAGCCCTGGAGGCAGAAAATGCAGTTTTGCGTAATCTGCGCGACCAAAATACATCCCAACCTCAACGGGAGGGTGAGGTATGTCGCGTTAGCGTCAAACTTCCCCCTTTTTGGCCTGATAGGGTGACGGTATGGTTTGCACAGGCTGAGGCACAATTTTTGCTTGCTGGCATCAACACTGATGCCACGATGTACAGCTATGTCCTTAGCCAGATTGACCACAGGATTGCTGGCGAAATCGAAGACATCGTTGTCAACCCGCCGGCTGAAGGCAAATATCAGAAGCTGAAAGAGACCTTAATCAGCAGACTTTCGTCATCGGAGGAACAGCGGGTGAGGCGCCTTCTTAGTGATGAAGAACTCGGGGATCGGAGACCATCCCAATTTCTCCGTCACCTACGCTCGCTCGCGGGAAATGCCCTCTCAGACGATAACATCCTCCGGCAATTATGGTTACGTCGTTTACCACAGCACGTACAGGGGATTTTGGCTGCACAAGCTGACTTATCTCTTGATAGAATCGCAGATATAGCTGACAAGATTTTGGAAGCTCAGCCTAGCTCTTCCAACGTGTATGCTGTTACCACGCCCTCGCTCGATACCGTTATGGCTCGATTAGAAGAATTAACTAAGCAAGTCGCTGCTTTATCGACGGGTTCTTCTGTTCGATCTCGGAACCGTTCTTTTTCCAGAAGCCAGTCGACATCACGCAGTAGCACGCCTGGCAATAAACGTTGTTGGTATCATCGCACATTTGGTGCGAAAGCCAGCAAGTGTATTGCTCCATGCAATTGGGCGTCGGAAAACCTAACAAGCAATCAGTAGTAGCGGCGGCATCTGATTGCAAGTCCATACAACATCACGGCCGCCGTCTATTTGTCACTGACCGTATCACAAAGCGTCAATTTTTGATTGACACTGGTTCGGATCTTTGTTGTTACCCCCGCAGCTGGTTGTCAGTTCCGCGAAAATCTTCGGACTATGAACTTAACGCCGCTAACGGGAGTAGTATTAAGACATATGGCACTATTCATTTAAACCTCAACTTTGGTCTTCGACGAGCATTTGTTTGGGATTTTGTTTTTGCTGATGTTACGACAGCGATCATTGGCTCAGACTTTTTAAGTTATTACCATCTTTTGCCAGATTGCCGACTCAAGAAGTTGATGGATGGCGTAACGAATTTGTCAGCTCCCGCTATTGCAGCAATGTCGGAACAGCTTAGTGTCAAGGTTGTCGTTTCAGGAGATTCCAATTTTGTTAAACTGCTCGCCGAGTTTCCAGAAATCACTCGGCCTCCTGGAATCCCTCGTAATGTTTTGCACAATACTGTGCACTACATTAAGACTACAGATGGCCCGCCTATTTCGTATCGTCCTCGTCGTCTGGCGCCTCAGAAGTTGATAGCAGCAAAAAAGGAGTTCGACAACATGATCCAAGCTGGCATTGCACGTCCTTCTAAGAGCGCCTGGTCGTCTCCGCTACACATGACCTTGAAAAAGGACAGTAGTTGGCGACCTTGTGGCGACTACCGATCCCTTAACGCCAGAACTGTCCCTGATCGGTACCCAGTCCGTCACATAAATGATTTCGCTCATAATCTTGCGGGATCTAAGGTTTTTAGCCTAATAGATCTCGTAAAAGCATATCATCAGATCCCGGTTTTTGAAGAGGATATATCGAAGACAGCCATCGTTACCCCGTTTGGCCTCTTCGAATTCCCCTTCATGACCTTTGGCCTTCGAAACGCCGGTCAAACTTTCCAGAGGTTTATCGATGAGGTCACACGGGGTCTCGATTTCTGTTTTCCGTACGTGGATGATATTCTTATTTTCTCTGCGGATGAGGCTCTTCACTGTAAACATCTGCGTAACCTCTTCAAACGCCTTCAGGAGTATGGGGTTGTTATTAACTCTTCGAAGTGTACTTTCGGCGTTCGGGAACTTACCTTCCTTGGTTTCCATGTCAGCCCAGAAGGTACAAGTCCTCCTCAGGATCGTGTTCAAGCTATTTTGGATTTTCCAGCTCCGAAAACCGTCCAGGGCGTGCGTCGTTTTCTCGGTATGTTAAACTACTACCGTCGATTCGTACCCCAGGCCGCGCAATTTCAAGCTCCATTGATTGATGCAGTAGTTGCCCCAAATGGTAAAGGCAATAAACCATTCTCATGGTCGCCTGAACTACTGGAGCAATTTGAAGTTTGCAAACGGAGTTTGTCCAGGGCTACGCAATTGCAACATCCGGTTAATGACGCACCTCTTGGACTGTTTACAGATGCATCTTCTGTACATATTGGGTCCTGTCTTCAACGGTCAACAGTCGATGGTGAGTGGTTTCCTCTTGCTTTCTTTAGTAAGAAACTTACTAAAAAGCAGACAGAGTGGCCGACTTACTATCGAGAGTTGCTGGCGGTGTACGAAAGTGTACAGCATTTCCGTTATATTTTGGAGGTTCAGAGCGTCACTATTTATACGGATCATAAGCCATTGCTGTACGCTTTCGTACAGCGCAGGGAGAAACTGCCCCCTGCCCAATTAAATCAGCTGTCTTTTATCAGTCAATTTACAACTGATATTAGGTATATTAAAAGTGAGGACAATGTCGTGGCTGACGCCTTATCTCGAGTCGAAGCTATTGCTCTTGAACAGGACTATGAAGCCCTCGCGAAGTCGCAAGAGTCAGATAACGAACTATCAGACATGCGTCAGAGCCCCAGTCTCCAGTTGACAAGCGTCGTCGTTCCTGGTACAAACGTTTCCATTTTTTGTGATGTATCCACAGGCAAGCCACGTCCATATTTGACCCCTTCCTTTCGCAAAGCAGTTTTCGATAAGTTTCATAACTTAAGCCATCCTGGCGCACGTGCAACTGCTCGCCTTTTGACAGAGCGTTATGTCTGGCCTTCGGTCAATAAGGATTGTAAGCAGTGGGCACGCGCTTGCGAGGTTTGTCAACGAGCTAAGGTCTCACGTCACAATTCTTCTCCGTTAGGTGATTTCAACCTTCCATCTGGTCGTTTCAGTCACATTCACATTGACATTATTGGTCCTCTACCTTTATGCAATGAGTTTCGCTATTGTTTGACAGCAATTGACCGAGTAACGAGATGGCCTGAGGTTTGGCCTATGCGCTCCATTACCGCAGAAGAAGTGGCAGACACCTTAACTAGAGAATGGGTTTCGAGATTTGGGGTACCATCAATCATCACGACAGACCAAGGTACTCAGTTTGAGTCTGACCTGTTTCGTCGACTGATGATTCACTTTGCCACTAAACGAATAAGGACCACATCTTATCACCCATGTGCTAATGGCATGATCGAGCGAGTACACCGCCAGCTTAAGGCTGCTCTCATGTGCCATCATGATTCTTGGGTGCGTTCACTTCCTTTCGTTCTTCTTGGCATGCGTTCCGCGTTCAAAGAGGACATTAAATCCACAGCCGCGGAGATGCTCTATGGAGAACCTCTTCGTTTGCCAGGTGAGTTATTTATTTCATCAACCCCATCAGATGTAATTGACAATCCATCGGATTTTGTCGTACAACTACGTCGTAAGATGTCAGTTGTAAGACCTATTCCTGCATCTCGACATTCATCACCATCAACTTTTATTTTTCAAGATCTTTCTTCTGCATCACACATTTTCTTAAGGGATGATACAGTTAGACGTCCTTTACAGCCACCTTATACGGGTCCTTATAAAGTTTTTAATCGTGCCAGCGATGGCAAAACTATGACTTTGGACATCAAGGGCAAAAGTGTTGTCGTCAGTATCGATCGTGTGAAACCAGCTTTTGTCGAACATACTGTCACCCATCCAGAGCAGATTGCAAAGCCTGCGTTTTCTGATCGTCCAGAGCAGACTGCCTGCGCCTTCAGTTCGCTCAGGGCGAACTCCGGCCATCGCTACCGCGCCGTACACTACTCGGTCTGGTAGACGCGTCAAATTTAGATGTTTATAATTTCTATTAGGTTTTCTTTCTCCGTGGGGGGGTGGTGTGGCGTTCTTGTAATGCGACCGCCTTTGTTGTTTGTCTATGTTTGACAAACACAATGTTTTTCACTAAGTGACAGTTGTCAAATTAATTAGATGAGAATTTTATTCCGAGCTAGAGAGTATGGTTATTTTCTAAGCCTTGTAAATATTATTTCCGATTTATGTTTATTGTCCAGTTTGTATATATTGTAACTGTGTACATATTTAGAAGTACAGTCAGTTACTTTTATGAACCCTGCCTTTTACTACCACGGAACACATCCGCAACCACCAAGATTGCACCCGGCCATACAACTTCCCAAAACCTCCCTACTTTCGAGATCTGATATAGCAGATGTCTACTGCTACAAGTGCTTGGTCCTTGGTTTAAGAAAATAAGCTCTGATTAAAATGTAAGTCGCCAGTGATGTACGTAGGTAGTTGAAAGGTTTTAAAAAACTGTACTTGTGTCTAATCTAATAAAACTCACTATATGATACATAGGCACACGTTGAGTTTTTAAATTGAATCCAAGTCTAAAGGTATTCAAAACTAACTACGGTAAAAATTTACTTATTCAAGCGAAATCGTGCTCTTTCCGTTGTTGATTATTGTAACAAATATAATTAAATTCTGGCATTATCTCATATTATTTGCTGCCATTACCACAAAGAGAATAGATGACAACAAGATAGTTTAATAATTGTACTAGGTTTCCTTAGCGGTTGGTGTGCTTAACCAATCTCTGATCTCCGTGAACTTAACACAATAACAGCCGAACCTGTGTCTATACTTAGGTATAATTAAAAAAATATCGTACAAAATAACTGAAATTACAAAGCTTTGGTAATTCACTGTCTCATCAACAAGTACATTTCATGAAGCATCAACTCTGAGCTCGTCAACTCTTATTTGAATCTTAATGCTCTGGTAATGTGCATCTTTTTAAAGCGTGCCAGAGTGTTCTGACACCAATAGTCATGGTAATTATGCCCACTTTCGGGTACACACCTCGACTCCTTTGTTTACTCGTTCCATAATCATTCCAATTGCCAAATACAGTTTTCCCAGAACGTCTTCATTCGGCATGTTATTATTATTATGCCAATTTGGACCTTCTGAGAAAGTCCCGTCACGTTCATTATTGACGTTATTGCGAAGGACTTTTGCATTGGGAATTGCGCAATTAGCAACAAGTGTCCTGGCGCAACAATTTCCGATCGCGATTTCATCATTACACAACTCTTTTCGAGAAATGCAAGAAGGATATAATATAAATTAAGTAATTTCATTTCCAAAGTCAATCCGTTACGAGATAACTTTAACTGAGGTCTTAAGTGACGTTAACAATTACGCCGTTTTAATTGTGAGAAATGTATTCACTTAACATTTCTTCTGATACTGCCGCTAATTAGGCTGATGGTTAAATATCATTTAGGATATCAAAGTATAGATTTGAAAGAGAAGGGTTATTTTGAAGACTTGTTACATGTTTTTTATGACTGATGATGGTGAGTAGTCAACCCTCTGAGTGTGAGTAAGGGTAGGGTGAGGGAGGAAAGGGAGGGAAGGGTGAGTGAAACACTAAATCCAGCCTGTAGGTTGTACCGGACTCAAACTGACTAAAATCACCTCAATGCTATAACTAGGGAGGGTCTCTAAGCTTCATCAGACCCCGTATTATGTAAGCCGATTTCAGTTGCATTCGTCTAACTGCCTCTCTCACTCATTGAGAATAATATCAAAGTGTGAGAGTGACGGGAAGAACAAAGCAACTGAAATCGGCGTACATAATACGAGGGCAGGTTGTCGGCAACATTGACATCCATTTCTTATATGTTGAGAGCCCATAGCTTCGAATTAATTAAGTATATTCATCAGTTTAAGTATAAGTAGTATCCATGACACAAGTGCTTATCAGTTTCTTCTTAGGGTTTCTCTACAGCCTACTTGCGTGCCGTTCTGCTAGCGGAGCGTTGGGCTCTGATGCGTTTAGCGATCTTGGTATTGAACGTGTCAGGGTCGGCGCTTCGTCGCGGATCAGGGCGTGGGCGGGTTTGGGAGACCTATCATTACAGACTGAGGGATGCTGTGCACCCCCCTATGTTTTTTCTTGGACACACGGGTTTTCGGTATCTAGCGTCTTGACGATTCATAAGTGTATTGTAATCATACCAGATATGAATAAATGAATTTTGACTTGACTTTGACTTTGAGTTACCTCGTTTGAGTGAGATGGTAGGTGTGTCAATTAAAAAAATGATTACAATGTAACACTTGGCCTGCAACCGACTACGCCTATATCTGAATTAACAAATTTGAACCCAATAACATCCGTGCGCTATAAGTGCATGGTCACGCAGACAGGTAAGTAGGTGGGTGTAATAATATTTTATCAATTGATTTTATTCAAATGGAAACAATCGCGGTACACAAATCCGGTGTGAAATTAAGACCCAGTGAAGGTCTATACCGGCAAGAGCGCGCAAGCGATTTTGAACTTTGCTGCTTTCCGTATAACGGGAGGAGTGGCCTCTCGCGGTTTGTTACACTTTTACTGAAACAGGGCAAGCACGGATGGAGTCGATTGTTTGACCACAAAACTCATTTCGCGCCGTGCACTACGCGAGACCGACAATAGATATCAACAATTGAAATCAAGTCAGCCATCTGAACTATGCTAGTAACCACCTACCAGTATTGTCACAGTCGCCCAGAAAACTTTTACATAAAAAGTAAGAGTAAATCAATATTACTTCTTCTCCCTGTCCTGTTCCCAGTCTATCTGGGGTCGGCGCAGTATGTTTCCTCTTCCATTCATATCGGTCAGACGTCATCAAGACATCCACTCCCTTTTGATTCCTATCATCCATCACAAGGGAGGTGCTAGTGATAAATGAATGTGTAGAAAAGAGACAGGACGGACCATGTCGAGAGACCGATGAACGGAGAGAGTGATTGAGATGACCAATCCACACTGCTTAAGGTTTTGGCTTAGGTTTTACAGCCGGCCGCCTGACACCAACTCTCTTTGGGTAATCATTGTCCAAAACGAATACAATTTTTAGAGCTCTCTTGTTCGGAGCAAACATAACGTTATCATTAGCACCGGCTCGGGAGTATAATAATTTACGATGGCCAATTAAACTGAATTTGAAGTACAAAACGTGGCCGGTATTCGACAGCGGTCGTCAGGTGTGGCCGCGTGAGTCACCGCCTGCGCACCGTCGGCCGGTCGAATTCCATAGATAACCGGCAACTCCTTTATTCTCTCTGCTCTGTGCTATAATAAAGTGAGACCAGTAAACCATCTCAGCGCCTCACTAGCAAAGAGACCTTGTTAAAAATGTTTTAGGCTCGAGTTCACCAACACGTAAAACAACGAATAAAATATAACCGTCAGTCTTTGACAGTTCTTCTTTACGGTAAAATGTCAAAACCTAACCGATAAATATCGCACACTAAGCTAACTACTACTAACTAAAGGAGCTAACTCAAAAAGTTTCGTTTTTGACTTATGCTCAACACCGCATTCCTTAAATCACTATCCGTCGACCAATAAAACAGATTTTTAAAAAAATTACACTATTCGATTTAATTAAAGCCTATATCTATTCAGAAAACTCCTGCAGTGTACAGGGACACAGTAATTAGTTTTTCGCGTTTACTGAAAAAAGTGCTTTTTTGAGTTGACTCTGTTTACATCTAGCCTGTTTAAGGCCCGAGTTCACCAAAACGTAAATCAAGTGATTTTTATTAACCATCGGTTTTTGACAGTTTATCGTGTGGAAGAACTGTCAAAAGTGCTGGTTATCTTTTAATCGCTTCTTTTACGTGTTGGTGAACTCCAGCCTAACCTAACCTAAGGTGAACACCAGTTTTAAAATTTTAAAAAATGTCTCAACTGATTATTAAGTACGAAAATGATACATTTCAAAAAATACTTAGGCACATACTGCCCTCGTAAGTCAAAAAGAAGTATGTATAAAAAAATCCCTTTTCTAAGCTTTCATTGTATCGTTTCTTTAATTTGTTATCCAAAGGGCTATACTGCTATAGATTAACTCTTTTGAATTGTATAGAAAGTCCGCTAAAGTATTGCGTAACTTTAAAAATTCTATCTAAAATTACTAAGCAACTTGGAGGTATTGTATATAATTTAACAAAAAAGACAACATATTTAATTTTTCGGAGATTCCTTCTGTTGAGATGGTTACGGCTCGACTCGACCCTTGGATCTTGCCCCTTATGGTTGAGATCACGCTTTATGGCTTAACAGGGCAACATGCAAAAAGAACCCATCAAAATCAAATCAGGCCCATTAATAAGGAGAGGTGTAATATTAACATTCACACGTTGCTAATTATATTATGTCTAATGTCGTGTAATGTTTTGCAGTGTGATATAACTAGAATGCTATTCCTCGCAACTTTTATTTTAAAATTAAAACAATTTGCTACTAAGTTTTCAGAAGTGATGTACTGTCAGTGTTTCATTGTGACTTATTGCCATATTCACTATGCCCTTTCGAACTGCGATGGCGACTGAATAATTCAAAATACACAAAGGTATCTAGCCGAAACGTCGTTACTGTCTGCCGATAAGCGGGTCAGGCAGGCCTATTTGAAAATTTGCTAAAGTCGAAATATGAAACCAATGTACAATTGATAGCTTACACTGTACATGGGCCAACGCTTATTTCAGCTGTTCTGTGACGTCATTATTCTTTGTTCTCCCCGAACTGGCTACGTCGAGTTGCATTCGCAATTAGTTGCATACTTTTAGAAAAACTTGAAAAAGAAAAGTTGCTAGTTTAATAATACATATTAAGACGATCAATTGACTAGTAGACATGAACCTTTATAATGTATATGTAGCCAGCCAGAGGAAAAAAAGGAGCTTGCTAGCGCAGTGGCATAGCGCGCTTGGCCTGCGATTGCGTATACTAAGCAATGTTCGCTAAGGCCGGTCATTGGAACGGTGACCATAAATTTATCATCTCGAGTTCCTTCGTGCTTCGGAAGGCACGTTAAGCCGTTAGTCCCGGCTGCACCCAATTTCCCTATAATGGCCCAATCTCCCTATAATTCTTCCATACATACCCGTGCACTAGCAGTGTGGACATAATAAGTTTGACATAAGTAATAAGCAAGTACCAATTTTCACCTCGTTAAATAAATACAAAAAAAATGCTCACTTTATAATCGTAACAAATTACTACCTACAAAGCGATTTGTAAATTACACTACAAGCAATGGGAATGGCTACTTCAATATATTGGTTATCATGTTACGTACGCCTACGGAGCCTTCAGAAAAAGTCTTGTCGAAGATTTTTGTATTATGTAAACACAGTGGTTGATAACCATAAATTTACATGTAGATTTTAGATAGAGATTTCGTTGACACAATTGATCTAATATGGGCTTTTACACAAAATTGCGATGCGACGTCGCATCGTAAAAATCTACAATCTCCCACGACGCATCGCACGAACTTGCGAATTGATTCGGATCGCGGATTCCTTCAATTTTATCCTTTATTTGTTTCGCCGCCTTGCCGCACCAAATCGCATCGCAGCAATTTATGTTGTAGTTTTCTGGGTTGCGAATGCGCATCGCGCCAATTCCCAGTTTTGTGTACAAGCTCTAAATACATAAATAGCAAAAATCCTAATATGCAACGTAGTCAGCTTATATAGTTCTTTATCGTCTTTGGAATATGAGCTGCTATTTTTCTTAAAGTTTACTGTTGGAAACCTTTTTCCTTGCCGTTACTTCATGAGCTTGATGAATAGCAGGCGGTCGGATGCGCCTCTTCATCATGATTAATAACGTTAAAGCTTCGGACGATTGACCCGATAAGTGGGTAATTCGACAACGGTAATTTGACAACCCTGATTCATTCGCTCACGACGCCCGCTGTTACACCGTAATATATTTAAATTTATTCTTAGAGGATAATTTAATGAAGTTCACATTATATGTCTATTTAATAAAAGTGTGTACTTTCATAGTTATAAACCTTCGATGTAGCTACATTTACTTGTCACGAAAAAATATTTTCAAGCCGAGAAACAAAATTAAAAATCTGGCCAAGGAACGCTACATGTCCTTTGATTGATGTACCTACATTAAGCATTCTGTCTAAGATAGGTCTCCAAATGAAGCCCCTAGTCCTAGAGGAGATTTAAAGACAAATGCATTTTGCTCTTCCGCCACCACACAGCTTATAAAAACTAAATGAACCCCAACTACCGTCACTTGACACATTTCACTATAGAGACAAAGAAACGCCTAGGTTGGCCGAGTGGTATATGTGTCGTGGCCAAATCGTAGAATTAATCACTTCATGATGTGGCCGACCATTTCATGAAATGGTTGCATTTCATGAAGTGGCCAGCTAAAACTGACCATATCGTTGAAACGTCAACGTTTGATGATATGCCCATCCACGTTTGGCCATATCATGAATGTAGTAATGTTTAGTATTTTTAAGTTGCGCTCGTTTTTTGAGTGACTTAAAACGTAAAATTCTAATAATTTGGTGTTGTAACGATCTTTCAATTTACTTTTATCTTCCATTACAACATTACTAATAGTTTTTTTATTAGGTTATTTGTCCGCCCCCATGATGCATCACAAAAACAAATCGAAATAAAATCTAATGGTGGTTAATGTTACTATTTTACGATATTGTTTGGCCATATCATGAAATAACCATGCGTTTAGCTGTTCATATCTTTAAACGTTGTTTATTCATTGATCTGGCCAGACCATTATCATGATATGGTCAGTTAGAGTTGGCCATTTCATGAAATGCCTTGGTGGCATTTCTATTTGATTTTAATTTTAACATTATATAAATGTTAGAAAAATTAGTACAAAGATTTTGGTGGTTAGAAAAAGAATTTCGAAAAATTATGATCTTGAGGCGGGAATCGAACCCGCGTCCGCTGCTATCCGGGCAGGTGCCTGACCGCTCGGCCACCCAAGACATTAGGTGTCTTCCCGCCTCACGACCATAATTTTTCGAAATTCTTTTTCCAACCACCAAAATCTTTGAACAAAATTAGATTCCAGAACACACTCCACTGTATCAAAACGGTGTAACAGGCGGCCGTCTTTAATTGGAAAATGCGTTTACGCGACTTACATTTTAATCATGTTCGCTGGGGGCATCCTCGTTTATAGAAAAATTATTGCGGTACCGTAATCATCGATCTTGCGACACACCGAAAAAGGTTAATTTAAGAGCAATCCACGTCAAAATTATAAATAACATATTAGTCCCTTACAATTAGCTGGTTATGGTACTGACATAATATCGCTCATTTAATATAATACTCCGCAACTCAAAAATACTTAGGAAACATTGTCCATATATAAAACATGGACTAAAGTTAGTCATAGCTTAAAACTGATGCTGACACTTTTAATTGCTGAATGAAAGACAGAGTTAGCATCAATTTTAGATCATGACTAACTTTAGTCTATGTTAAGTGTTCTAAATTAATGGCAATAAGACTTTCCGTTAATGGAATGCAATTTTGTGTTGTATCTGTTTTTAATAAGAAGCGAATTGCACCGTCACCTCAACAAAGTCAAAGTAAAATGAAAAGCTATAATTACTTTATTTTTCCTACCCTATTCTCAGGTCATCGGGGGTCGGCACAGTATATTTCCTCTTCCATTTTTATTTGTTGAAAGTAAGCGAGCCATCCACTATCCCTTAAAATTCATACTATACATAGGTATATGCATCGCACCTGAAAAGTATTGGAAATGTAATAGAAAGTGATGGATATCACCATTTCGAGAAACCGATGTATTAGTTGGGGAAATATTATCAAAAAACAGTGTGTAGAGCCTGATGTGTTTTTGCCTGTACCTCATTAAGCTTCCAGCTAATTCCGTTTCCTGTGGATTCATGTGCCTACTAAATGCCTTATATCGTTCGGGAATGTCTCAGAACATCTTCGACCTTTAATTAGTTAATTGGCCAAAAGGCTCACGGTATGAATAGACATGGAGAAGGTTCTTTCTCACGGAAACCCTCGTGAGGAATTCTCGGAAGATTCATTGTGACGGCCTAAGATTGGCGGTTATGATTGAGGCATCCGCTCCAATGAGCTGTACCTATTATTGTTTTTTTTTGTTTACGACTGTGTGGCCGCCGTTTTTAATAACGCAAGTAATCGTACCGAATGCAGTACTTGAAATGATAGGATACGTTACTGCCTAATAACAGTAGAAAGAAGTTCTTTCTTTCTTCTTTCAAAGAACAGAGAATTCCAAAGACGAGATAGAGGTGCATAAAATGGCGCATGTCCTATTCTGGATCTCGAATTGATAAAAGTATGATCAAACATTTATTATTATAGTGTAGATAATGCGTTTCTAATTATAAGTAAAAAATCAACTCTAGCTGTAAAGGTGTCCAAAAAGTTTGCAAACCATGGCATAAGAATTACGAAGATCGGCATTTCGGAGAAAAATAATATATTATATACTTCGAAGTATCTACATGTTGTGTTTTTGTTTGACACGATAAAATACTGTTTTGTCGTACGCGAAAGAAAATTGAAAAGCAGCTGAAGAAAGTAACAGTTACAAGAAAGCCAATTGTCGAGCGAACTCGCCGGCACTTCACACGACGCGCAAGGGATTAATATAATATGCGAACCTTTATTTATTGTTCGCGATATATCTCAGCTAATTGGTTATCTTTTTATTTATCGATCTTATAGATAACACATGTCTCTGATGCAGGGACGAGTTAATGGTGGTTGTAATAAAATTGTGCAATCATTCAGATGTGGAGCGCGATACGTGAAGTGCCTCTTACTTTATAAATTAAGCCGTTTGCAGCGAGAACATTGCGGGCTGAATGTAGCATTTTATGCCCACTGCCATAAAAAAGGAGTGAATACTTCGCGATGCTTATTGAAAATATTTATATGGGTTTACTGCGTTGACACGCACCGTACGGTAGTTACAAAAGTGCAATTCGAGGCAAATAGGACTGGATCGAACATGCTTAAAACGTCATAGGTGGAAAACGGAAGCTCACGGCAAATAAAAAAACTCAGTAGTACTGCCAGCAGAAAAATAATTACCTTTATGTTGAAAAAAATATAACAAAGATTGTCCTCATGTTCAGACTGGGAATATTTTTTCAAAATTACGAAAGATTATGTCCTTCTGGTAAATTAGAAAACCCTTCGTTATTTCTTGCTTCATCGTCATCATCACCTGCCCTTTTAAGTGCATTCCCTATGGATGGGTGAATATAGGAAGAATGGGCCATAAACCACCACGCTGGCCTAGTGCGAATTGGTGGATATTAGCGACTGCAGATACACCCGGGACCAACCGGCTAACCGTGCCGTCCGAAGCATGGAGGAACTCGAAATACGCCAAGCCACTGCGCTATTGACCTCCTCCCTCCCCTATTTCTTGCCTAATAAATAGTTATTTGTTGTACGTGAGTGCAAAGTTGTTTTTTAACCGCGTGCTCAATTTTGATGACCGAGCTAGCGAAGGATTCTAAAATTGAATCACGAGCGTAGCGAGTGATTCAAAAATTAGAATCCTGAGCGATAGCGAGGGAATCAAAAGAGCACAAGGTGAAAAATCTTTGCACTCGAGTGCAACACGTAACTTTTCATCCCCCCCAACGAGGAAATTGCAAAATACAAAAAAAAATACAATCACAACAGTTTCTATTTTTACCCAGAAACTTCCACAACACCCTCCCATTAACCCAAACACACTCTCAACACCCACCCAGAAACACCCACAACATTGACACCCGCAATACACACCCATGCACTCAGACACACCCAAAAAACACCCATTCACCCAGAAACACCCACAAAACACCTATTCACCCAGAAACACCCACAAAACACCCATTCACCCAGAAACACCCACAAAACACCCATTTACCCAGAAACACCCAAAAAACACCCATTCACCCAGAAACACACACATATCACCCATTCACCCAGAAACACACACAAATCACCCATTCACCCAGAAACACACACAAATCACCCATTCACCCAGAAAAACCCACAAAACACCCAGTCACCCAGAAACACCCATTCGCCCAGAAACACCCACAAAACACCCATTCACCCAGACACACCTCCAACACCCACCCATCCACCCAGCCACACCCGCAAAATTTATCCAGACACACATGTAAGTACCTAATAAAAATTACCGTCCCTAATGGAGTTCCGAGACGGTCAATCAGCTTGAGTCAAGGACGTTGTGTATGTTTTTGTTCCGTTGCTAGCGTAAACAAATCAAACAAACCTAAAAAGCTTTTAAATGCTTGACTCAAGCATCAAGCAAGCATTGTAGACGATCAAAATGTTTAAAGCAAGATTGACGCCAAGCTGATTGACCGTCACGGAACTCCAAGGTTTTAACAAATTTATGACGTGAAAAGAAAATGGCGCGCGCAAAGCAATGTTCTAAATTCAAATTTACTTTATCCTCAAGAGGATAAAAACGCCTTTTGCACTCAGATATCGAAGAGCAAAAACGCCTTTTCCGAGATGGTGGGATGAAAACGTTATTTTATAATTTGTTTCTTTTGGCCTATGGTATATTTGATATTCATTTATTTGCAAATAAAGCATGAATAGTACTTTCTACTGAAGGACAATAAGGGCTGACGTGGATGATGACAGGTCTTAAGTCCCAGGTACTGTTCCCATCAACTTCCTTGGCAGTACAAGAATCTAATTAGTTCTTCTCTGACCCTAGTTGGCAAAGATCATTATTAACCTCCGATAAATCAATCTGTTTATGTCGAAAACGCAAATAATGCAGAGTCATCGCGATGCAATTTAAAATGGCTGACTTTGATTCAACCAATACTGATTCCTATCTCTCAGCTTACATAATTTTATTTCACGCACGTTAAATTACAAATTGTACTAAATAAACATTGAGGTCGTAAGCCGTGTGGTAGAAAAACACAGTGTTGGTTGTCGGCCTTTTCCACGGTATAGATATTATATTGACAGGGTTACAGGGTTCTACATATTCCTTGGCTGCATTTTTAGCAAATAAAGATATTTGAATTTGAATTTGAATTTGAATTTGAATTCACTATAGTTGAGTGTTATGACCGTTTGGCCTTTTATGTATTTCAGAGGCCAAATGCTCGTTCTAAAACGAAGGGGTGGACAGAGGTTTATCAACACCCGTATTTAGCCAAGTATGTTTTGTTCCAACAGGCAGCCAGCCTATTGCCATTTAAGGGGCACGTAAATCGCAGAGTATTATTAGGTGCTCTAAGAGAAACGCTACTGCCAGTCATTGTTCTAATCCTTATTAGTCCCCTTACACGACATCCGCGAGAATGATTAGGGTTGGTTATTGTATTCTGCTCCACAGTCGCCCTCCACACCTACACATCTTTTTGATTTTTCTACAAGAGTTTTTCTAAAAACTAGCAATTAATACTATTTTCCGCGAGAACTCGGTCGCATTCCAAGGCTCGCTCCAGTTGCATAACAGTGTTTTAACAAACCATTGTTTGCGGAACACAATCAGCTATTCAAAAATGTTGACGAATGACCAATTGATACTTTCGCCTAATGCTTGTTTAAACAGCCCACTGTTAGTTTAGTTTATGTAACCTCTATTAAAGAAACGTCGCTATAAAATTACCTGCAATCATTCATCATTAGCCAACGGCAGAATAGGCGAGCTTTTGTGCGTACGGGCGTAACAGTTTTTTTCCAAAGGAGTGCTTGCCCCACTTGGCGTGGTTTTCTAGCGAAATTTTTCTCGAGGCCATTGTAGTTGGAGTTGAAGCGCTACGTCATCCACGGCTTGTGTCCAAGCTACTTACGACAGTTTTTATTGGCACGTGTTTAGCTAACCACCATGGTTACCTTTTTTACTTCTTCTTCTCCCTGCCCTGTTCCACATAATGTAAACAACGATGACTCGAGAACAAATGTCTGAGTTCAAGACAAACATTTACTAGGAGTCAAACGCGGGACCTATGAGCCGATAGCCAAGCGATCTGACCATCTTTTAGTAACAGAAGTTTTTAATTTTGATCCAGAGAAAACACAGAAATTAAAGTGACATATTTAACTTTTTTTGCGCCAAATGTTGCATGTTGTTAAAAATATAACATTAATATATATTTGTAAAAGCCTCCGTGTGTGATGGCAGAGTAGAATACAATTGTCACCACCCCAAATCTCTCCCGTGGGTGTCGTACAAGGCGACTAAGGATAAATCAGTGATGAGGAATGGGCAGCAGCGTTCCTCTTGTACCAGCTATGTACCTACTGAGACTTTTGTGCCCGATAAATGGCAATAGTGTAACGTTGTCATTTTGTCACTTGTCAAAGTCGTCAAAGTCAAAATTGACAAACTGACTGACAGTGACAATGACATTAGTTGTCATAATAATTTTGGGTTTGCAAAGAGAAATTGGCATAATTGGGGACTTATAAAAAAAAAAAAAAAAAAAAAGGAAAAAGTTCAGATAAGAGTTGCTTGGTTTGGGTGGTTATATAACCCCCAAGTGTTATAAAAAATATTACTTCACTTTTTCCTTGGTTTCCAGACGATAATTTTGTATTTCGGCAGGTTAGGATTTTATTTAGTATTTATTCGGCGTTTAGGTTTTGTTAGGTCTTCAGTGGTCATATTTGTTGCCTAAAATTCCCTTACTGCCACACCCAGAGACGTCAATTAACTTTAATGAGTATTTAATGTCAAAAATTTTCATTCAAATCTAGACCATAGACCCGGCAAGAATAGCGACTAGTTTTGAATTGTCATTTTTTGACGATAAGTACTGATTAACGTTATTTGACGTCTCTGAGTGCGGCAGTAAGAATCGATTTTTTAGAGATCGAAGAAGTTGTCAATTTGTCAATGTTGTCTTGGCTGTGTGGTGCGGAATCGTTGCCCTGGTCCGGCCTGGTAGCCTTAAGGAATGTCAGGATTCGATTGTCAAACCTCACGGCCAATGACGAGCGCTTGTTTTGAAATTCGGAGGTGGATTTCGTTCCGTTTTGGAGTTCCTAGCGAGACGCTGTAAAATTTTGATGGTCTTCTTACCTTGGTGGAATTTTCCAAATTTCAGAAGAATTTTATAAATATTATATCGGAGCAAGAAAGTGATTCTCCGAATAACAGCTGTTATTAAAAGGAATACATACTGTGTCACTGACCCGAAAGGGTCCTTTGGTACGAGTAAAGAGACTCCAGTTAAAGCTGTCTTGATTGTGGACTGGACCTAGCGGGTAATCCTGTGAGGAATTGCTACTCCCTACTACACTTCTCTACAGTCAGGTACCTTACTAACCACCAGGCGGCTGAAGGCTCGGAGATAAAGATAGACTTCTATAGATATAGACAGATTAATATAATTTAGATTCATATACTCGTCCCACTCGTTATCGACCAGAACGACTCCACCCGAACTCCTTGGTCTTGGTTCCTTTTAAGTACTGCTTATGTAAATTTTAAATTATAAATTGTGTTAAATTTGTATTAAATTGAAATTATAAATTTACTACTGTCCAACTGGTTGTTTTTATTTTGTTGTCACCATTAGGTATATTAGGTGGAAGGGGGGAAATCTAAATTATTGTTATATAGGAACACATAAGCAGGAAATAATCAAGTATTACAATAGGCTCGCTACCTATTACATTGGACCTAACATAACTGGCGAAACGTGGGTGCTAGTTCACCTCTGCCTATCCCTTCGGGGATATAGGCGTGATTTATGTATGTATGTGAAAGTCAGAGGACTAATTTCAGTTTATTATTTTCTTTCGAGGGTGTCAATACACCTCTTCCTTGAATTTTTATATTAATGTTATTGGAAATTGATCAGTTTGTGTTATTAGTTTCAGATCTGCTGCAAAGTTGTTGTGCCAAGTGCAATATTTGTGTTATTAGCTCAGTGCAACTCTGGTGTGGTGAACAGTTTGTTATATAAATATGTTTACCTCACCTACCTAATATCATGTACTTATCTTTTGCCTTATCTAGTAAGCATAACACAAGAGCTACGAAGGCTGGACTAAGGCGAGGATTGGAGATGGTATGAGAACATAATAGACCATAATTACACTTTCTTGACTTGTCATGTCCGTCACGTTAACACCTACCAAATTCAGGGCGAATTGTGTCAAGAAATATTTAACCTAGAATTAAATACTTATCCGAGAACCACTACCACCGTCATTATCGTATATCAACAATTTACAGCTGCAATTATGATATCGTAGCGGACCGATCATTTCGCTACGTTTGTGAAATTTCATACAAAATGATCACCCATCCACCTATGGCTCGCAGACCATTATCGTAATTTACTCTTTAAAACACACCACATAAAAATCGATGAGTGTAAAATTGAATTCGGGGAGCCACGCAAATAAGAAATGAAGGTGTGAAAATTACCTGGTGCGCCGTTTAAAGTGTCGTTAAGGCATGTCGGGAGAAAATATTGTAATCGGCCGGAGCGAGCGAAGTTTACGAGCTGTGGAAAGCGTCCCTCTATTATTTTACAAAAACGACGGGAGGGCGCGGTCGCCATAGCGTTGCAGCTTGCATTAACACGCTTCTCTTTACGGCTTAATGTGTTTAGAAGTCCTACACCTCATTATTATTATTATGGTTAGGTACTTATAGTAAAGAAAACAACAAATTAAGATAAACTAAAATTCATAAATGTAATGTAATGTATATGTGCACGTATTTATGTGTATGTGTTATGTTAGTGTAAGTAATGAGTCCTAACATAAACTGTTAGCACCTTGGTAATAAAGCGCGTTTTATACATGTAGTTGGTAATACGGATTATAATTATTTATTTTATAGCCTAAAGCCTTCCTCGATATGGACTATCCAACACAAGTTCAATTTGAATCAGTAGTTCCTGTGATTAGCGCGTTCAACCAAACAAATCTCTTTATAAACTATTCGATTTTAATTTTAACATTATATAAATGTTAGAAAAATTAGTACAAAGATTTTGGGGTTAGAAAAAGAATTTCGAAAAATTATGATCTTGAGGCGGGAATCGAACCCGCGTCCGCCTCAAGATCATAATTTTTCGAAATTCTTTTTCTAACCCCAAAATCTTTGTACAAATCTCTTTATATTTATTATATTAGTGTAGATTATCTATAAATAACAATATGTTAAACATCTCCCTTAATCTGACGTGATATAAATGTATATAAAATATAAAAATCAATTACATATAATAGGTTGGGGAAAAAGTCTTTTCGCATTATAGTATGTATAAACTTGTAATAAAATCTCTTTGGCTATACTATTTGTATCTGGCTGGTTTTGGTATCATTGAAAGTTTAAATTTTAAAGAACATCATTCCAAATTCAAATTAGGAAAATGTGTGATTTTCATTTGTTTTTCGTACCGCCAAGATGAGTGAATCTAATGAAGAAATTCGATACATTTTAAAATTTTACTACAAAAAAGGTAAAAATGCAACGCAAGCCGCGAAAAAAAATTGCGATGTTTATGGACCTAGTGCAGTGTCTGTGAGAGTAGCACAAATTTGGTCATGTCCCTACCAACAAGATGGCAAAAAGTTATCGAACAAAATGGTACCTACATACTTTAGTTAAATGTAAATAAACTATATTAAAAAATGTTTTGAATTTCCTAAAAAATTCGAAGAAATTTTTCCCCAACCTATTATTCAATGTTATAAAACACCTTTTAACGCGAGTCTTATCCGTAAAAGTTGTTTTATTTCAAATATGTAGTGCTGGTGCAAATATAAGAAAACATTAAGTCAATGAAATGGATCTTAAAAAGAAATCTTTTATTTTATTCTTATAATAAACTACTGTCGTATCTCTGTGGCGATATCATCGTCGTCCGGCCCATTTTGGCGCTGTATACTCGAGCCCGTCTGCCCCATAAGCGTTGCGGTTCGCTTTACCAACAATCGGAGGCGTTCTACCACACATAAAACAGAACTTTATTAAAATTAACAATGGATTCCTCGAAATAATCGCTGTAACGGTCAACAATACCTAGAAATTTATCGAAAGTGTTTTCATAAATAATAAATGCGGAATTTTAAGAGCTATGAAATCAATTACTGTATAATCGGTTACATTATCTCATTAAGTTTTTGTATATGCTTTTTATTAACAACTTAGTTTATTTTATAAGTAAAGGGCTGTCTAACAAAAATCCTTAAATTATGTTTTTGTTTAATCCATCTTTAGAGCAATGTGCCAATAACAATATAGGTACTTAAAAAATGAGGTAAATTTTGGAAGTCGCCTCTTATTGAGGGAGCCGCCTTTTGAAACAGAGCCTAAGTAGTAAAAAAATTGCTGGATTGTACTTTTATTCTTACAATTTGAACCTTTATAATTTAGTTACATTTACAGTAAATCACTATAGAGGATTCATCGTCAATCCACATTTGTAAAATCGGCGATAATGAATCACGGCCATTGAACTCTAGCACTCTACTAAGGGTCCGACTGTGAAGAAAAATTAGGTTACCGAAATATTATAATTTCAGATAGAATCGGATTACCTGTTCCCTTTTCTTGTAACCAGTGAACAATTAGTAATATATTATAAGTATTAAACGGAATTACTTGCTAAATGTCATAGTTTTTGACTAGATCAACAGAAAATACCCTATAAATTTGGATTTCCTATTCAGACTGTCGAATTATACGTTTTTGTGGCATAAACGGCCATTTTTTTTAACTTTAACTTAAAAGTTTCATTTGGACTGTAGACCTGAGCATATGGTATTAACTTTAAATCGGTACCACGTATTCCCGAGGTGAAGTGATTCATATTTTCCTTTTGGAGTACGTAACCCTAAAAAAGACATTATGAACAATCTAGAAGTCTACCGAAACCTTTGCCAAATCTACTGGCAGTGTGTGGTCCGTGCCAGTTCGCTCCCTGTACCGCAAAAAACCTAAACCAGTATTTTGTAAACAAAAACCGGCAGCCGAATTTTAAAAACGACATGTTTTTATTAAGCAGTGATTACAAACAATGGTAGCCGTGAACTTTGCAGTTTTCAAGCGAATTCCACTTATTAATTACCGTGCTGTTGGTACACAATGCACCCGCGGGTGCACCTGTATTTCGGCTACCGGCAATTAAGCTCTTACACAAATACGAAATCGGCTACAAAATTAAAAGGTCACGGTAACTGGACCAAATGAGGACAGTAGCTCGGTCACGTACGCGCACTCGAGCATTCAGCTTTATTCCTCGGAGTGCACGGTTCAAAATTGCATTGACCGTTCGTCTGGATACTCGTACGTGCCCATTGTGGGGTTCTAAGATAGCTAGAAGTGATTCCGCTTGAAATAGAATCAATCATCGTGGAACGTGCCGACTGGAATGGAAGTGTCAAGGATATATGAAATTGACTCAGTAACTAGCGCAATCTATATCTAAACAAAGTCTACTTATTACAGTAATTTCCACGTTATAAATAAGTTCATATTTCTACCCACTTCGATTAAAGTTTCCATTTCAGTTTCATTCGTTCTATGGATTTATTTATAGTATTTTAATCCTTCTTTCTATTCCATTCTTTAAGTTGCTTCTGATTCCACTTAACTGTTTGTGATATGTTTACTTAATTCATTAAAACTCTACTACATGGGTAGCCCCAATTTTCTTGGATCGATTTCATTAAAATTTTCAATATCACGTCGTTAAGGACCTCGCTATATATTATCAATTTTCTTTACATTGGAAGTGACATTTTGAAACCATTTAATAAATGACTTTAATAGATTTTTTCAAGAACCTCCAGTTCTGCTAAATCTTCCCAAGTGATTATACACAAAACGAATACAAGACATGCATTCAAAGCTTATTTTAAAACGTCCCCAATATTATTAACTATCTGATTATAAACTGATTAACCATCTGCTCACCGCGGCGTACAACAATGGTCTGTAAAGCATATCGTGACACAATCTCAGTTTTAAAGATCCATCTCTACCTGACGGATATAGAAGGATAACACGTGGACGTGATATAAGGTAGCAAAGATAAATATCACAGAAACATCTTTGAGTTTCACCTAATGGATTTGATTTCAATCTAACAGATGGATAAGGTCACCATAGTCTTAATCATTAACCCATTAACGCCCTTTACTAAAACCCCGACCATCCCTAAGGATTGAGAAATGTAGGGACAACTGCACCTATAATTAAGTTCCCGATCTTCAACAATATTTGGCATGGATCGATGTTATTCCAATGTTAACTGGAGTTAAATTAACATTAATGACTCTTTTATCATAATTAATTGGTATCAAATAAACGGATTTTCTTTCAATAGTCTTGGTCATCTACTACTGATTATTATTATTTATAACCCAGGTACATTCTTCCTACAGACAGGATAGCATATTTCCGCGAATGATTACCGGTTTGGATGTTTTATGAATTGATAACATTATTTTACTCTCTTAATGCCGCTCTAGGTAGATACTGTTCGTATTGGGATACGATATTTTTAGCAAGCTGGCGGCTAAAAGTTTATAATAATTAAAAATTCATAAAGCAAATTACCAATCCGAGCCACATGCAGCCAGGGGCACTGTGTAGTTTCTTGCTCTCCAGTCTGAGCCTAAACAGGTGTCAACTCAGTCTGACCTTATGTAACGGTGTGGCTCTTAATAAATCTAATACCAATTAAGGAGCGGCAGAAACCACAAATTCAGCTTGCCACGAATCAAAAGTTCCGCTAATCGGGACGGTAGCCGGGCCAACAGCCGCTATCAATCTCCAAAACCAGAAGATTCAATTACATAGCTACCGGAAGACATGGAATAGTGACGTTAACAAATTGTTCGAGATAAATAAAACCTTTTTAGAGTCGAGATGGGGTTCCAAACTGGTTCCACTTATCGTGGCGGCGTTTTTCTTGAAATTTATCGAACATTTAATGTTTCGTTCAATAATTAATTGAAGCTCTTGAGTGAAAGCTATGCCGGTCTTGAATTATTACGCTCAAAACACTTAAAACCCGAAGATTTGAACCGAGAAAGCATCTGTACAAGGAGCCACGCTATCTGATCACAGTTCATCAGATAGGGCGAGAACGACGCTAGCCATGAAATGCACTGTATCAGTATTAGAAATAGAGACTAGTTTATTTTGTATCCAATGAATGGACTACTCTAATTTGTAGCGAAATGGGAAACCTAATATCTTGAGGTCGATAATCACGATGGTATTCATCTTCGTTAGCAAAAATATCGTTAAATCTTATCTCTGAATGGACCACATAGTTTTTGTTCCAGCAATATTTTATCTCAGTCGTATTTTATCCTCAAATAAGATCTGGCCACATAAATACTGCACACTTATGATGAATTGGATAGATAGATGTGCTACTTTTTAACAGAGACACATTAATTGAAATCGTGGAACTTATCAGATGAAACTCACGTTGTAAATAATTATAAAACTTTTAGAAATATCTAATCAACAAATAGATAACGTCACACTCTAACAACAATCAAATTAATTATATTAAAAAGCAAAACCGAAACAAGATTAATTTCATCAACATTACCAGCCCTTTTATGTCACCTCTACTTAGGCACGTGCCTTCTCTATGGATGGAAGAATATAGGGAGAGTGGGCCATAACATATCAGGCTGGTCCAGTACCGATTGGTATTAACGCGCCTTCTGAAGCACTGAGGAACTCGAGATAATATAGGTATCTTAAGTCGCCCATCCAATGACCGACCTTAAAGCGAACATTGCTTAGTTTACGCAATCGCAGGTCGAGCGCTCTAAGCCAATCCGCTATCGAACTCCTCGTTAAGATCGATTTTATCATCATTATCACCAGCCCTTTTTTAATGTCTCCACTGCTGGGGCACGGGCCTCCCCTATGGATGGAAGATTATAGGGAGATAGGGAGATTGGGCCAAGATCAATTTGGCCAGAGGTTTTTAGTGCTAAAAGAACATTCTGAGCAACAACTACCTAATGCAATAAAAGGAACACAGCTTTACAGCTTTCCTCTCAAAGACTAAATCTCTCTTATCGATCAGCGGCATCCTACTATGCATGCCAACACGATGTCGACTCGCCACTATAACAAACACGATCTCTGCGGCATTTCGCACGTAAACTGACGACCTCCCTAATCGTGGATCTTATTTAAAGGGAGTAAGGTCTATATTTAAACGCTTGATACTGAGTAAATGTTGCACAAATGCCACATTTGGTAGCGGATTGCCTTTGTTTGGTAGTGACATGACATCTGCATCGATGGAGCGTGCCGATTTGCGAGTGTTGTCAAAATAATATTTACGGTGTTATTCTGACCATAACATAAAATATAAGCTATAGGTACATAATGTTCTTTTATATTTGCACGAGCACTACACACTTTACAGCTGCCGTGGTCACTATTCTGCAGTAGGAAGCTTAAAATAATGTTTATTACACCTAATCTTTTAAGCTTGATTTGCAGCTTCTAATTGCCTGTAATCATTCCGTATTTCTCCAAATGTTAAATATTCAATTTAGTGCTTAATTAACGAATAATAACACCCAATTAATAGTTTTTGAACATAAATCATCACCCACACAGGTAACACGTCTTAAAGCGACGACTCCGAAAACACCTAACAAATAGAACTAGTTTAATTCATTATTAACATTACAAGAAGCGGCATCTGATCATGTCTTCGCCACTACTTTGGGAGCCGGTTTTTCCATCTATATATAAAAAATGTTGAATAATTTAACATTGACAAATCAAATTAAAAGTATTTACTTATCAATATTTTGATTTTTTATTTGAACATTATATTTTATAAATGTTTTAAAAATATTAGAAATCAAAATAAGTTAGAAAAAGTACGAAAAATTATATAAGACTACAATTTTTAAAACTTTTTCTAACCTATTTTTCTTTCCAAGTTTACGCTGCCCCATCGAGCTCCTCCTGTGTTGCACTTTATGTCAATGTAATGAAGGTTTAGATTTATCTGTAAACACTTGACGGTTACAGAAAACCCGATGTGCTTTTGACCGCCAGCCTTGACGATACGTTTTAAACGTCCTAAAGATAAATAGATGCCAAGAAAACGCAATAAACGTTTCGCATGAATCAATCAACATTTATTTTCGGCTACGAAACTGTCCGTAGATTTTGTTGTGCAACAAAAACATTTTCGTTTTGATACCGCAAATTTCAGATTATACTACAGTGGCATAGTACACATACCAGTCCCCGTAGCACGGGGCGTGGACACATCTCCTTCTCCTCTCGCTCTAGCTCCAACTAAATCCTGAGACAAAAAACTGTCAAGTGGTCGAAAGAGACTTGTCCACGTCCCCGATAAGGATGTAGAAAAAGATAACGACCAACTCAGTTAAGATTAGTGCGATATGCGTTGGGTGTCAGTGGGACGTTCGGTTTGTAGATTTTCATGTGGATAAACAATTTAACGTTATGTTAATATTGTTCATTTTATTGTTTGCCGCTTTGACGACACATGGTAAGTACCCTCAAAGTCAACATGGTTCCCTTATTGTGTTAGCTTAGCTATACCTACACACATTTCGTTCGTTTCGTTTAAGCAGTACACCGTATTTAATTGTGATACTACTTCATATATTCGAGTCAAGATAAAAGAAAATGAAGGATTACTAATTGGGTGTAATTGTATTCGTGGAATGGATAAGGGGAGAAAGAAAAATATTTTTGATATCATATCGATTCAATAATTATCAATTTTTGATAATTCAATAGTTAGTTTTAATAAATAATAGTTACCCTAAAATAAGTGAGAAATTATTTCAGTGCTTTTAAACAAATAAGACGGCCCACGTCCACAGAAGCTACCTCCGCGTCATAGTAGCTTATTCTAATTTATATTTAGTATATGCTAACAAAGTGTTACATCACGTTTAATTCAATTGTCGCATGAATGAGAGGACCGGTGCGCCCGCGCACGCGGCGACAATGCTTAGGCTCATCTCGGATCAAATAGTTTTGGTTCAGGGCTGACAAATATAGTTTCTACTGCTTAAAGTAAATATGTGATAGGTTCATCACCAACCCTGCAGATGCTGAGGGGCACGGCACAGGCCTTCCCTATGGATGGAAGAATATAGGGAGAATGGGCTATAATCCACCATGCTAGCCCAGTGCGAATTGGGGGGTATTAACGACTGCAGATGCGGCCGGGACCAACGGCTTAACATGCCTTCCGAAATAATGAATGAACTCGAGATGATACATTTTTGATCACCCATCCAACGAACGGCCTCGGTACGGAATCGCATGCCATCCGCGCTAAGCACTATCGAGCTCCTCGAGCTAGGTGATGGGTTATTTGGGAAAAATGAGTATTTATGTGTTTTTGTATTCTTGCACGAACACTATACTTTTGAAGTAAAACAACTGTTATAAATATACATACATACATAAATCACGCCCATATCCCCGAAGGGGTAGGCAGAGGTGAATTCTCACTCGCGTTTCGCCAATTATGTTAAGTCCCATGTAATAGGTGGCGAGCCGATTGCCATTTATCGGGCACAAAAGTCGCAGTACATTGTCAGGACGGTAGTATAAGAGGAACGCTGCTGCCCATTCCTCATCACTGATTTATCCTTAGTCGCCTTGTACGACACCCACGGGAGAGATTTGGGATAGTGACAATTGTATTCTACTCTGCCGTCACCACACGGCTAAACCCTTGGGACCCGAACATCTCAATAATTAAATTCCAAGACCGTCCAAAACCGAGGTAGGAGGTGGAAATATTTGTATTCTGCTCTACCATCACCACACATCACATAACAAAGTTTTAAATTCCAAACAAACCCGCAGGGCACTGTAATGTAAGAATAAAAGAATTTCTTCAACAGCTATGTGTAGTGCTTTTGATTGGACTTAAGTGATGATCCATTTTCATACTATTTGAGAACAAAAAAAATCTTTAAATCTACAAACCTGTCTCGGTAGACACCCCTGCTCTAGATAAATATTTATTTATTCCACTGTTGACAATCGTATTTACATTGTCAATGTGCCCAGGTATGTCACGACTAGCCGTGCGTGGGCGCAGGATTTTCTGTTGATCATCACTCGTTATGAATTTAGGTCGGCCGATAAGTCGGCATCTCGATAGGACCGTTGCAAAACTAGTGCTGCCCGGCTAGCATGACCACCGAAACACGATATGATATAACCATTTATCGCTTTGAACTATCAAACAACAACGGATTTTTGACAGTTCTAAGCGATAAATGGCTATATCATATCGTGTTTCGGTGGTCATGCTAGCCGGGCTGGTGTCGCTATATGGTCATTATCAAGGGGAAACAAAACACAACAAAAACATCAGTTATCTGCAAATGATATAACATAGATTATGGTTTAGCAAACGTCAGAAAAAAATTAAGAACGGGTTCAATGACATATTGCTGCTACCACGGCTAATTGCTATGCAACATTGCACGACCGGCACTGATTATCATTATTATTAACACTACAATTGACAATTTTTTATATTTTCAAAAAACTTATAAGATGAAGTTTGATATACACTTTCATCATAAAAGTTTGCTTAAAATTAGGCCGAAGACACCAATATTTTTTTAATTATGTCGTTTTCATGTGAATCCTTAAAGCGGCTATTATTGTAAATACATTACAGACGTAAACGCAAAATGACATCATGTGGATGTCATTAAAGTAGTAAGTAAACATTTACCAATTATTTCAAGTTTGATTTCAATTATTCTCAGTTCGTTTTGATACGTGAAGGTGGAGATACGACTTGGCTAAATTTTATTATAAAAGCGTATGATACAATTTCACGCTTCGCTGCGTTGAATACAATCTAATCGTTACATAAACACGTAAAATCACAATTTCTCCAGCCTACTGCCATTTCGCAACATTCATAATTGCCTAAGGGCCGGTTTTTGTGTAAGATATAGAGGAAGGACGGTCAAAGTGGACATAATTAGAAGTAATTAATATTATGTACGTACGTACACAATTAATATTGATGTTATTAAAACATAGGGCTCGTGTATTTTTCGTCATCATCATCATCGCTATCTCTTTCATTTCTCCATTATTGGGGTACAAGCCTTCCATATGGATGGTAGAATATAGGGATAAAGGGCCATAATCCACCTCGGCCCCTCTGTGTGGTGTGTTGAGTATTAACGACTTGAGATGCTGCTGAGGAACTCTGAAATCCTGCAATAAGCACCTTACAATACAATATTACAACAAGCTTACAATACAATACAGTATTAAATTAAGCCAGCGGAATTTCAATTTTTTGTGATGTCATTGTAGCTTTCATACTAAGCTTGTATTGATTAGATATTCAAAAGGTTTTCTAGATATTAGTGTCTTAACAAACGTCATCATAATTATACAGGTATATGCAGATATTTGAGCTGGTTAATGAATCTAGAGAGAAAAGCCTAATTTTTTCTTCAAAAGCAATCTCGACAAAACTGGATTGGAATAGGCCAAGATGAAAAAACAGAATGCTAATTAATCTCGCGGATCGGTATAGTGCAGTATTGAATGAGATCGAATTCCATACATTATTATTCGACATCGCAGTAACAATAAATTTTGTTTCAGTACGGAGATAATTATTGTTTGTTGTTGTGTAAACTACTTTCATCATTCCCTCCTCTAGAAACACATTATTTAAGTCGAGTTTCCCCGAGGCTTATGTTTATGACAAATGAGATGACACTTTCTATAGTCTATGGCAATCTTAATGACTCTCTAATAACCTTAAGTACGGCGTTAAGTATTAAAACAAATAAAAAGTAGATACTATTGCAATGAAAAAGCGAAAATAAATCTGCCACGGAACACTGCTAATGGTATTTATTATAAGTAAAAGTAGTCATAATTTTCATAAATCGCGTTTACCGTATTACGCTGACTTACGGTAGGAGAACATGATGATAGTCTGTTTTTATATATTGCACAATGTTTAAAGAAAACTGTAACAGATAGGGTAAGGGCAGTCGGAAAGGTTATAAGCAGGCAAAACGGTAATTTGACATAGTATTAACATTTTATCACTTATACACGACGCTGCAAAATCGGGATCGTGTGTTTGTTATTATAGTTTTGATATGTATATTTTAATTTTAAAGCGTATTGATGGTATTCTAATAAGTATGCTCCTCTCATGAAGTCTGAAAATAAAAGGCAAACTGACTCAACGCCTGGCAAAATAAAACTTATTTCACACGATCATACAATACTGCTATAGCGTAACAGCAGGCACTGTACCTAACTTATTATTATTGTTACTGTTAATTAATGACTTCAGAAGGAAATTACATACCAATAGAAGGTGCCCAATATTGACAAGACGTGTCACCTACACTTATCTACATTTACATGAGTTTATGTTAACTACAATTTATATTATGTCCTAAATTATTCAAAGTTTAGTTGTTAATTTTATACATTACTTACCTGAATAGTAAGTACCATATTTCAAACGTTATAAGTATGTAGCTAAACGTTAAAGGTTGATTGAATGAAACAACCAAAAATCATTTACACATGTACCTATACGTTTCGTACCAAATGGAACGAAATAATCCAACCCACAAGGCTGGGTTATTTTTAATATTTTGACACTACCTACTAGGCCCCAAAAATATAATGATGACTGTATTTAGTGCAGAATTTTTCATTATTCCAAAACAAAAGGGTTTCCGCAAAGTTATATTATCTTCGAGTAAGTATAGTGTAATATGTGTGGACTGCTGAATAAGTTTATAATAAAAGAACTGTATATTAATAAGAATTGTGTGTTTTATTTTGTACTCACACTTCACTTTACAACATAGGACCGCCGCGGGACTCGCGGGAACTTCTGACACTTTAATGACACATGACGGTAACTATTGACATCTCTGAACCACAGATTATAATTAATCTATTACATCTCCCTTCTTTTAGATTAAATTCAACACTTACCTAATTAGTTAATATTTATTTTGAAATTTCAATTTAAATGTTCTTACAACAAGTACTTGTTAATTTATCTTACACATAGTCAGACAAATAATTTGGTTTTCTTATGTTCCTACCAGACCTTGTTTTATACTCATTTACACCATCATTATTTGTATCATTATTATTCTCAGTTACATTATTTAATTTATCATAGTCATAATAATTTTCATTTACCACCTTACTTTCACAATCATACTTATCATCTACTTCGCATTCCTTTTTAACAACAAATTTATCTTTATTTTCACTATTTATTAAATGTCTTCTATTTCTCTCTAATACATTACCATTTTCTGTTATAATTTTGTACGAATTTGGACGGTTACACTTTTCTAATACTTGAGCATATTGTAATGGGTTTTTACATAATCGGTCAGCTAACATAACTTTCTGATTTTCATACAAAGGCTTTAATTTTCTTGTATTTCTACAATCATAATAATATTTTTGCTTCATAGCATTACGATACAATGAACTTTGCACATTGAAATTTTCCTTATTATTATTGTAAACAAATGGTAACAATCCTTGCGTTTTTCTCCCCATTAACAATTCAGATGGGCTTTTGTAATTAAACTCTTTAGAAATAGGCGTATTTCTATACTCTAATAATGCTAAATATTTATCTTTATTTTCTAAATCCGCTTTTTTAAATAAAATTTTAACTGTCTGAACAAATCTCTCAGCTAACCCATTGGACTGAGCAAAATGTGGACTACTTGTTTTATGCACAAATTCCCAATTTTTTACAAATTCCTTAAACTTATAACATGAAAAGTTAGTAGCATTGTCTGTATACAATATCTCTGGAATGCCAAATCTACTAAAACTTGCCTTTAACAATTCAATAGTGCTTTCTGGTCTTAAGTCTTTCAATAGTCCTACTTCAAAATATTTACTGTAGTAGTCAACAATCACCAAATAATTTTTATCTTTATAATGAAACACATCACATCCCAAGTGACTCCAAGGCTTGTTGGGCATTTCCCTGATCGTCATAGGTTCCTTACTATTATGTTTTCTAAACTTATTACAAATTTGACATTCCAAAACTGAATTTTCAATCTCTTTACTCATGTTAGGCCAGTACAAACTCTTTCGAGCTCTCGATTTACATTTATCTACCCCTAAATGATTAAAATGAATTCTGTTTAACATATCCTTTTGAAGTGATTTTGGAACTACTAGACAATTATTTTTAAAGATTAATTCATCATAAACATATAACTCTTCTTTAACTGTATGGTATGGTTTTAAACAGACTGGTATTTTTTCCGACTTGATTGGCCATCCATTACATATATAATCTCTTAATAATTGTAAATCACTATCCTTTTTTACTTCTTGCTTAAATAGATTATATTTATAATCTGATATATTTAAATTATACTTTATCATGCTAACTTGGCACTCATACAAATCTTCAATAACGATATTATCTTTTACTGAATTTTGTACATCTCTGGACAGTGAGTCTGCTATAAGCAATTCTTTGCCTGGCATGTACTTTACAACCAAATCATATTTTTGCAACTGCATTCTCATTCTTTGTAAACGCAACGGTATTTCACATAATGGTTTTTTAAATATTGATTCTAAAGGCCTGTGATCAGTCTGGACATGTACAGTTTTACCATAAATAAATTGGTGAAAACGTGTGCACCCAAATACAATGGCAAGCATTTCTTTCTCTATCTGAGCATAGTTTGTTTGAGTGTCTGTCATGGCTTTGGAAGCATACGCAACTGGCAATTTATCCTGCAACAAGACAGCACCTAAGGCACTTTTGGAAGCATCCACAGAAAGTGTACACATTTTATCCGGATTATAAAATTGCAAAACAGGTTCAGATGTTAAAATTTTCTTCAATTCACAAAATGCTTGATCATGTTCATTAGTCCAAACATAGTCTGTATTCTTTTTTATCAATTGTCTTAATGGAGTACAAACTTGTGACATAGCCGGTATGAATTTTGCAACATAAGTAATCATTCCTAAAATTCTTTGGAGTTCTTTTGCATTCTTTGGTTTTTCTAACTTAAAAATACTCTCTATTTTCCTAGGATCTGGCTTTATACCATCTGCACTTAATATGTGTCCAAGATATGTGATTTCAGAAACCCCAAACTTACATTTATTTAAGTTAAGCTGTATACCATTCTCTTTTGCCTTTTGTAACACTCTTTTTAATATATTATCATGTATTATTTTATTCTCACCATATATAACTACGTCATCACAAAAAACTTGACATCCTTCTATTGAATCAAACACTTGGGAGTACTGTCGATGAAATATTTCTGGTGCTGATGCTAAACCATAGGGTAACCTCTTAAAAGAATATCTACCAAAGGGCGTAGAAAATGTACACAGCCTAGAGCTAGCTTTACTTAATTTTACATGATAAAAAGCTGTAGAAGCATCTAATTTACTAAATACTTTGGCCCCTGCCATTTTAGCGGAGACTTCCTCAAAAGTCGGTAACTTGAAATGTTCACGTTTTATACTACTATTTAATGCACTAGGATCTATACATAGTCGAATAGCACCATTTGGTTTTTTGATTATTACAATATTGCTAACAAACTCTGTAGGTTCTGTGACTTTCTCTACAATGTTTAATTTTTCCAAATTATCCAATTCTTTTTTCAACGGTTTATGTAATGCTATTGGTATACTTCTTGGAGGGCACACATTTCCCATACTATTGTCTTTTAACTTTATGTTATACTCTACATCTTTTAATGTACCTATCTTATTCTCTTCAAACAAATCTCCAAACTCTCTTATTATTGCTGTATAATCACTCTGCAGTTTTTCTTTACTTATTTTATTTAAGTATTTTCTTTCTATAATACCTAACTGGAATAAAGTACTATGACCTAGCACTGGACAAGCATCTTTATTATCTACTACATGGAACAACAATTTAACATTTTTATTATTAATCAGTTTACATTTTAAGTTAATGGTGCCTACACAACTTATTTGAGAGCCATCAAAATTATACAATTTATTGCTGTTTTTTAGTATTTTATCTCTCAACTTTAATTTTTCTATATACCTAAGTGGTAGAACATCACAATCACTACCTGTGTCAATCTTAAAGTCTACTATTTTCTCATTAATTTGAAGGCTTTCACATAATTCTTTATTATTTATACCACTTATCTGAACACTGCCTAACACCATTTCATCACTTTCATCATCACTTGTATCACTTGACTGCTTCAAATAATTAATTCGATTCCTGCACATCTTTGCGTAGTGTCCAAACTTATTACATTTTTTGCATGTTTGATTGAATGCTGGACATTTGAACCCATGTACATAGCCACATTTTTGACAGTTTTCCTTTGGTTTAATGTAGCTCGATGAATATCTGTCCGACTGTTTGTCTGACTGTTTTGATGAAGATGGTTCTGACTCATTTTGTGACCTTGTTTGTACATTTTTTTTCTTATTATACTTTATTTTATTTACTGTGATTTCCTCAGTATCAAAATCTTTTATTTGCCTTTCGGTTAACTGTAGTGACTTTACAATCTGTATGCATTTGTTTAAATCTAACTCATTTTCTTTTAGTAACCTCTCTACAATTCTTTTATTTTTCATTCCTCGTATAATTTGATCTTTGATTAAGCTGTCTCTTAGAGTCCCAAAATTACAATTACTACTCATTGTTCGTAATGTACATACATATTCGTCGAATGTTTCAGACTCCTTTATTTTTCTCGAGAAGAACATATTTCTGTTAATACTTTCATTCGAAATTGGCAAAAAGTATAAACTAAACTTTTCTAACACATTTTTGTAAATTTTTGGATACTCTGCACTGAACTCGAAATTGTTAAAAATTTCCATACATTCATCTCCAATGCAATGCAAAAATAATGCTATTTTCGACTCATCATTGAGCTTGTCGTTAGCTCCACTCGCTAAGTAATATAATTCGTACCTCTGTATCCATTTCTTAAAATTTTCACCGGCGTCCCCTTGTAACAACAATGGCGGAGGTGGTTTTAGCATTTCCATTTTTCAAGTTGTCTGCTCGAAAATTCTTCACACACGTTAATTTTTCAGGTTTTTCCTTTTCGACTGCGCCATGTAATATGTGTGGACTGCTGAATAAGTTTATAATAAAAGAACTGTATATTAATAAGAATTGTGTGTTTTATTTTGTACTCACACTTCACTTTACAACATAGGACCGCCGCGGGACTCGCGGGAACTTCTGACACTTTAATGACACATGACGGTAACTATTGACATCTCTGAACCACAGATTATAATTAATCTATTACATATAGGTACAGTTCAAATTGCATCACATAAACACAGTCGAGCCTTACCCGAAGCTTCTCGAATTGTAGAGCGGGAATGAAACGATTTGCAAAACAAAAGCCCACAAAGAGAAATCGGGGTAGGTATTCCATCATTATTTCGTTCGCATTATAATACCGTACGGTAGGTAAGTAAGACACGCGAGAGATGGGCGACAGAAGTGTGAAGGGCACAGTCCGTCCACTTTCAGTCCATCAGCAAAATCGACGCTATTAAGGACTTTCGCAAAGTTGCGTTTACGCTGCCAATCAAGTCCAAACACCTAATTATAATGTGTAACATAATCGCGCTATTTACTTTGAATACTTATTTATTACTGGTTGATGGACAAGTGCTTGAAATAAGTAGATAGCTACGCAAGTATGCCATAGCCATCAAGTGTACACACCGCACCTTTTATAAATAACTAGAATTTATTGGAAATCAGTTTTTAATAGGTACCTACCCAAGTATTAACTTAAAGTTAAGTTGTACTTATATTTATATCTAAGGCATTTAGTAAAATACCAAAGTATGATTATTACTCATACACTTATCTGGGATTGGGAACTTCTATAGTGCCACCAACTTATTTGGTCAGTTGGTGGTGTCGCTAGTACCTACCTAGCGAACATAGTACCTAAGTGGTGGTAGTTTGGTTGATAATCTTTAATAATATAATTTAATAAGTACAAAGATTTTAGTGGTTAGAAAAAGAAGTTCGAAAAATTATGGTCTTGAGGCGGGAATCGAACCCGCGTCCGCTGCTATCCGGGCAGGTGCCTGACCGCTCGGCCACCCAAGACACCAATTAACTTGCCGAAATTCTTCTAACCTTTACACTTCACGTTGTAAGCCAACGGGTACCCTCGCAATGTAGAAATAATATTCAAACATTCCAAAGCAGATATTTTTACAAATACCGTGCGTACGGTTAAGCTTGGGTTTGCTTTATAAATTATTCGATTTTGATTTTAACATTATATAAATGTTAGAAAAATTAGTACAAAGATTTTAGTGGTTAGAAACGACCATAATTTTTCGAAATTCTTTTTCTAACCACTAAAATCTTTGTACTAATTTTTCTAACATTTATATAATGTTAAAATCAAAATCGAATAATTTAATAAGTTTCATGTCTGCGAGCAGGCTAAACATTGTACAAAATTTTATTTTAAGATCTGCTTTAACTTTTGCGTTTGCATGAGTGTCATAGAAAATAGTAGTCATGGGTAAATTGTAGTTCAATTTTTCCCCGCCTGACAATATAAGTTTGTACATACATAGATACATAAGTATATCACTGCGGTAAATGAATTCTCTCGTTCCGCCAATTTTGTTAGGTCCATTAAGTAATAGGGGGCTATCTTTCGGGCACGCAAATCAAAGTATATTAGCCGATAGTAGGTAATAACAGGAACGCTGATGCCCATTCCTCAACATTGTTATAATCCTTATTTAGTCAACTTAAACACATCTATGGGAGAGATTTGCAATCCGCTCTGCCGCCGTCACCAGATACGGAATATTTCTAACATTTTTGTAATTTTAAAAATCAAATAATAAGCGGTATTTTTATTACTATTTCAGTGTTACCAGAGAGCTGCTTTTACCACAAGTGCCTCGGCTGCTACCAAGACCAGGCAACCTACCCTGGCTCAACAGTGGAATGCCAGCCTGCTAACTGGGTGACGGCACAGTGGGTGCACAACATAGGACACCCACCTCCATCTACAGACAGCAGGGTACCTATAGAGTATCGTTGCTTGAAGATGACTGCCACACCCGACGATAAATCTTGTATGTACCTAAGCATATTGTTTAAAATTTTAAATAGCTCCATTTGCTTTCTTAATGTCACCCTTTCTCAAAAGAATAGAGAGAACATCTACCAAAATATTGCATAGTATGACATCATAAGCAACGTTTGTTGTAAAACTTTTTTGTTGTATGTAGGTATTACATCTTCCATCTATTCATAGGGAACGCATTATAGGGCTGGTGATGTTGGAGTGGGCGCCAGATAAGTCTGCGCGTGGTCAAAATTGGAACTCAAAACTCGTCTGCTATTTTGTTTGTCTAAAAGTGTCCATGTGAGCGAGCAGCACCACCCATCGCGCGCAGGCTTATCTGGCGTGCACTCTTACGATGAACTTTTCAACTTTTTTTAAATACATATTTTATGTATAGTCGCATGCGTAATACAGATGCCTACCTATAAAGGTATAAAAATTAAACTTTTAATTTTTAATTTTCAGTTGGAAACACCGTAGACGTAATTAGGGGTTGTGTGCCAAAACTGCAAGTAGACTCCGTCTGTCTCGGTCTAGTGGCAGTAGAAAGAGCGAGAGGACACAGTGACGCACGTTGCTATATTTGCAGAGGCAACAATTGTAATGCAGCTGCGCAAACGCAACTCACTACGTACTTAATTATTTTAGGTTCTATTTTATTATATTATGTGTTCAGGTGAAAATAAAACAAGATTTAAAAAAATGACTGATAACCTGCCCACCATTATTTTGTAAAGAATATTTTCTTTCATCTCTGAGAACTTGTCAAATCAGAAGAAAAAATAAAACACCGAAATACAGTTTTAATGTAAAATTTTATGGTTATTTTTGTACAATTTAGAATAAGTAAATGCATTAAGTAATTGAACTTGTTTTAATTAACCTCTGTTATTCTAAAATTACAACAATATTAATAAATCTTTGTTAAATTTTCGTTATTATCATCAAAACCATACATAAGCATTCTACTCACTCACAATGAAAACCAATTAGGACTCAAAAATTAGAGCCAGTCAATAAAAATTTAGTAATATCATTTATGTCATAAACAATTTGTTAAATTATACCTACATTTAAAAAAAACTACTTGATCACAAAGCTTGCCAAGAAAAGATACATATATAATAATGGTTAAACCTATTCATAACGATATTCTAATATTACCTACCTAATAAAATTAATATCTATTTCACTCATGTCATGTATATGGCTACAGTGTATTCTAACTACTTACAATTAACGTCAGTGCGTGAATCTTACAGCAAAGTTTTTTATTGTTAAAAATATTAAATGTACTTATATAGAAGTCTTCGTACAAAAATACTTAAGACTTTTTATACATTGCTTACAGCATTGATTAAAATAAATAAAATTATTCTCATAAATGTTACATTGGAATGTTATTGTTTCTTATTTATCAATTAGTAATTAAAAATAATATCTATTATTTGTTTGTTATTTGAAAATATTATAAATGTTACAACAATAAGTACGATGACGTGTGTCATGGTTTGCCGAGTGGTTAAGGTCGCCGCCACAATTTGAGGTTTAACTTCAATATCGAAAATTTTTTGAAGAAGGATACTTCTTCTATTCTATTCGTCTTTGTAATTAAACAAAATCTTATAATCACACGATCACTACACATTTAACATAGGAGAACTTACCAGGTTTAATGTGCGTGTATTTTCAATGTGAAACCGTACAAAAAACGCGCGTTAAATCCGTTCTTTTATATGATATTAAATATAGAAATTACAATCACAAAAGAATCTAACGTGTAATTATAGATGGTTTTATGTCTACTACAAAAAAAATCCGTCTGACATAAAACTTACCAAAATAATAAATTCATCTGAACTACAATAAATTTAAGACTAGAATACCTTTTTTTAAAACACAGTACACATTTCATGGAGTACAATCATTTATTTCAAGTAATACTTCACTTAGTGCCCAATGAATAGTAAATAAAAAAGATTACAAAAAAAGTGTTTGAAAATAATGCATACTTAGCACCTAAATATGCAAAATATAAAATGTAACAAAATATATTTTGTTCAAGTGGTAAATTAAAAAGGACGAGAAATATTCGATTCGATTAAAAACTATCGAGAACTACATCTATGCCTAATTTTTCCTACTACATGGAGAAAATACTCTCAAGAATTTTGGTAAATTATTCATATAATTTCATTCAAAATAAATGGCTGGATAGTAGATCTAATCAAAACTTTGCTGATATATAACCACAGATTGACAAATATTAAGTAAGTTATTCACATCAATTTATTAATAATTAAAAATATATTGGGTGGGTGGGTGCTAGTTCACCTCTGCCTTAGGGGATATAGGCGTGATTTATTTATGTATGTATGTATGTATGTATGTAAAAATATATTCATAATTATTTCTTCTGGCATATCACGTGTCGCAACACAGTTGAAAACCATTTATGGCTAAATAAGATCACTAATAATAATACTATTGAACTTGTATGGCAAATATTGAACGTAGGTAATTCCAACAGTTTGTATGTAAAATAAACAATTTGTACAAGGTTAGAGTACATAATATCACAACTATTTAAACATTTGCTAATTAAAAACTTCATTTAACGTTATTCGAGTGAAACATTTCATGAATTCTTAATCATATAATCTGAACTAACAACATACAAATATATAATACAGTGATGAACAAATAAGTCTATTAAACGAATATAATAATGTTTACATTTACATGACGCACCCGATGACGTTATTTTGAAGGTATAAAATTACTTATCCATTTTATAATAAAACAGCAATATATAAAACAGTCTAAAAAATCCACTCAAAATTAATAGTAACAATAAATTTAGTAATTTTTAAGACACTGTGAATGTGAAGTGAACAATTTTGTATTCCCATAGCTTCGCCCCACAGTGTACACAAAATACAACATAACTTTAAAGATATTAAATTTGCTAAAATTTATATTGCACTTACTATATACTTAGTGAATTTCACATATTTTTATTGCTACGATTATTACTTGTTTTAAAATGGTTCCGATCTACTTTTATCTACATGCTTATAACTAAATATAATAACAAGTGGAACTATTTTCGCTACCTATAGGTACTTTTATAAAAGAAAGTACATTTTAAGGTCAAATAAGATAAGAAAACCTATGATTTTAATAGAGCATTGTCATATAAAAATAGACGCTTTACAGATCAATATCCTGCTTAGATCAGTTAGGTGACCTACGTTCTAAATACGCAACATCTTATCTTTATCGTTTCCGAAAGATCAACATAGAATAATTTAAACTTGAAGATCACAGATAATTTTAACATTTTCAAGAGAAAGAAAGTACCGATGTCACAGAATGGCATTCGTCTTAATTACCATCAGAGAACAATTTTAATAAAACGTCGAACATTTGGTGGTAATAAAGCCAAAACACAGTCTGTACAATGCTTCAATACGATATTACTGTTAGATATTACCGTCAGAAGTAAGCCGATTTCAGTTGCTTTGGTCTATCCGTCTCACTCACTTATCAAGAATAATAGCAAAGTCTGAGAGTGACGGGTAGACCAAAGCAACTGAAATCGGCTTACACAATACGGGGGTAGATCACAACTCAAGTAATAATTATACATCTATAAATCAGACAATATAAAATTAGATACACATTCTTAACTAGACTTTAACATGCATAATTAATGAGTAGAAAGTCAACAATGTGTATCTAATAACAGTAATAATTATGTATAAACACTAAAACCTATACAACAATAAGAGGTTATTGCTGACTTAGCGCGTAAGTATTTTTCACAAGCTCAAAAGGCTCATAGCCAAAGTGAAATAATAATTTTAACAAAAACTCGTAAATTCGATAAAAAGTACCCAGTTGTGCTATCTATTAGAGAATATTAATCCTCTCATAAATCCCCTCATTGGATGGATTCTAGAAATAAACAAGCAGATAGAAACTTCTGCAAAACATTTAAAACCACAGTTTGTGTATTAATTAGGGCCTGGAAGTAAGGTAGTTGAGAAATTTAAACCTACACTATTATGAGAGGAGTCAATTCAATTATCGTAACCTATACATAGTTCCAGTAATAAGCGATTACTGGCTAGAGTTTCTAATAATGACGATTGCTTCTTTTGAGGTTTGTAATTTAATTTAAATTACCGAATTCTCTCTCCAAATATCACATGAATTCAACGCCAAGGCACTCGTTCGAAATGCCATATCTGGCCCACATCTTTAGTGCACCGCTTTGCCGTCAGAGCATCCCCGACGCCATCCTTATTATTACTTTTAACCAACGTCAGACACAAACCAGCTTTGGTCTTTAACCGTGGCCCCTTCTGAAGCCATGTTTGTTTGGGATTATCACTGCAACCTTTCCATACAGCCCGCCCGTTCCCTTGCTCTAAGCACAGGCCTTCGTCCGCCATTAATTTGCCCTCGGGTGTATAGACTAACAGCCTTTCAATGTCCATATCGGTCCCACAGTCGATACCGGCCGCTGGCCCGCCTAGGCCAGGAGTAGCAGAAACCACACCAAGGCAGCTGCCTCGGTCACTGCGAATCCGGCCGAACCACCTATCATCAGTGGGAAAAAAATGTTGAGGCCACACATTCTCCAGGTACCACTTGAAGCTTTTGCATTTCAAGTTCTTGCGAAGCTGCACACGGTCACCGACCTGCTGCTGGTCGCGAATCGAAGCGACTGACGGGTTGAATTTGAAGAAGAAAGTCGCCCACTCGTCCATCCAAACAGTCGCCGCGCGGGCGATGTTGGAATTGAGTACCTGAGCGACGCCTCCAGGGTACTTGTAAGGGCTGTGCCTGCGGAATATGTGACCTACGCGAGAGCACGGTGTTATCTCAACCCTGGCGCCGCACTGCCAAGCCCTCCACGACAACTCCAAGTTTTCCGCACCCCATATCAACATACCTTCGTCGTAGCCGCCCAGTCTCCAGAACAAGCTTTTCCTCACAGCAAACAGACCGCCGGCCATCGCTGGAGTCGGATACGGCTTGGATGGATTTTCGGATTTCTTCTTCATGACGTCACTACTCGGCATGAGCCAGCGAAAATGGAGGCGCCAACTGAACGCACCCCAGTGGGCGTCAATACTTTTCGTGTATGCCAAAGTGTCTTCGGACAACAAATCTATGTGTGGGCAGATGAACACATCGTCGTTACCAGCTCGGTCCAATAACGGTTCGAGCCATCCCTGAGTTACCTGAAAATTTGATTAATAATGTTGCGAGAGGAAGTATAAATTGCGGTTTTTTTGTTAAAATCTTTTTCTCGGGGGATAAAAAATTTATTGCGCCTTTGTCCTTTTATATACAAAGTAGTTTATTCGTACCATATTGTAAGACCATCATCATTTACCCCAAGAGACCCGCACTGTTGGGCATAGGCCTCCGCCAAGGATATAAAAGATGTGGATGATCAACTATTGTACCTACTACAAGATCATTAAGTTTCCTATGTTAAAAAATACTGACCTCACAATGTGCATCTAAGAATACTAGGACATCCCCTGTAGCAGTTTTCGCTCCTATAAGCCTCGCACCAACAAGGCCTTTCCTTTCATGGCTACGGAGTAATGTCACTTTGTCCAACTTATTTACTGCATCTTCCAAATCTTTTCCTAAATACTTTCTGTCACTGGCATCATCTACTAAAATAATCTGCAATAAATATGGCAATGCATAAGTCTTGTTACTTGTAAATAACTGAGCCCGATAAAATTTAATCAAAATTAAAGTAATAAAAATAGATTTTTTTAATAATAAGTGAATATAAAATAGAATCTCCCAAATCTCTCCCGTGGGTGTCGTACAAGGCGACTAAGGATAATAATCAGTGATGAGGAATGGGCAGCAGCGTTCCCTCTTATACCACCTAGCAATGTACTGTGACTTTTATGCCCGATAAATGGTGGACATGTAATAGGCTCGCCACCTATTACATGTCACCTGACATAGTTGGCGAAATGTGGGTGCTAGTTAACCTCTGCCTACCCCTTCAGGGATATAGGCGTGATTTATGTATATGTGTATATAAAATGGAATTACATCATCATCACCAGCTCTTTATTGTCCCCACTGCTAGGGCATAGACCTTCCCTATGAATGGAAGAATATAGTATGTAGCCATTTTTATTTGGATGTTATTTGGAATTTAATTTCGATTTTTATGTCGTGTGGTTTATCACCACCCCAAATCTCTCCCGCGGGTGTCGTACAAGGCAACTAAGGGTTAAAACAGTGATGAGTAATGGGCAGCTGTGTTCCTCTTATACCACCTAGTAATGTATTGCGACTTACGTGCCCGATAAATGGCAATAGACTCGCCACCTATTACATGGGACCCAACATATCGTGATTTATGTATGTATGTAATTTCATACATACATACATACATAAATCACGCCAATATCCCCGAAGGGGTAGGCAGAGGTGAACTAGCACCCACGTTTCGCCAATTGTGTTAGGTCCCATGTAATAGGTCGTAGTCGCAGTACATTGCTTGGTGGTATAAGATGAACGCTGCTTCCCATTCCTTATCACTGATTTATCCTTGATTTATGTAATTTCGATATCGTATAAAAGTAGTGGGCTTATTGTGGAATACTATAAAATTACATACCTGTTGCAATAACTTCTCAGGGGATCTTATTAGCACAGACATAACTGTCCGCATTAGAGTGGACCAGGCTTCATTATGAAATACTATTATAACACTGGCTGTTGGTAAATTGTCTAAGTCATATTGAATGCTTTTGCAGCTGAAAAAGGAATATTTTTGTAAATAGTCACACATTACATATTTACAGCTGTGATGAAGCGAATTATTGTTGATTTATGGCATGTTTAATTGACAAAGATATGTTTATTACGTAATTATGAAAAGTTTATAAATATGGTTTAAGTAATGGTTTTTTTTTATTTGAAGTCTGTTTGATATTATGAGTAGTAATGTGTATTTGTATGAGAACCTATTATTTTCCTATTAAGTTCAATTTTTATAATATTCCATGCCTGTTAAAATATACCTTTTATACTTATAACAACTTGTTGTAACACAGTTATAAGCAATAAAAACCTATTTTATTCTTCTATTTAAATGTGACTGATTGTAATCCATGTTAGTTGTAATAAATGAATTCATATTACTAAAAAAAATCTTAAAAACCATGTACGAGGGATTATGATATGAAATCTTTCAAATAAACATTTTATTCATTTATCATCTTAAATGTTACAACTGAAGTACAACAACCACTACCTACATGAATGAAGGTAAAAGAATATATGGAGAACATACATTTAGGGTTATTATTATTAATCATTAGTCAAACATACCTGTCACTTCTAACATCTGGCAAACTTCTGCTTACAGATATTTTATCACTAACAAGTATATTATATGAATGTAATGAATACAGCTCTTTGGCAGTTATCAATTCTCTTTGAGATAGAGTGACTGGTCTGCCCCATTCACCAGCTCCTGGTACAGGATCATAATTGTTACTATGGATAATTTCTGCAACACAAATACCAATTTATTAGAAAACTAAACACTAAATGTAACTATAATACTTCATTTAAGGAAAAGGTGCACAATAAATTACCTGTTTACACAATATTTGGTATGGTATGGAAACATGTTGGCTGTAAAAGTAATAAGGGGAGCAAGCAAGTCACTCTACCCTATGGGGGTACCCCAAGAAGGCAACAGAAAACAGGGAAAGCCAATAATAAAATGGTATGACAATATTTATTTTACTTCCTCCCTTCTCCCTGCCCTGTTCCCAGCCCATCTGAAGCAGTATGTTTCCTCTTCCATTCACATCAGTCAGACATCATCAAGCCATCCACTCCTTTTTGATTCATATCATCCATCACACCGTTATGGTGCTAGTGATGAATGAATGTATAGAAAAGAGACGGAACGGACCATGTTGAGAGACCGACGAATGATTGAGAGTGATTGGAATGACAACATTCCAATCCATACTGCTCAACCTTTTGGCTTAGGTTTTACAGTCGGCCACCTGCCTGACACTAACCCTATTTGGGTATGCTGTTGTTAGTGGTTTGCCCTCCACCATTCGGGTACCCTAAGGTGCTTATTGGTCTGCACCGGGCAATCTCCCTTACTCAACTTTTACAACACTCATGGGATGAGTCAGGGCTGGCCTATTCTACGTTATTTGTTCGCTCCCAGGCCAGCATAGAAGCCATATTTAGCAATACTGGACAAGGGTTGCTGAGGACTGAGTGCAATAAAGACAGTTGGAAGAGACCTATGCCAAATACAAAACAAGCACAAAAAGCTTGGAAATTAATAGCCCATTATTATTATTATTTTACAATATCAAATATTATAAAAACCTATTTCTTTTCTAAGATTGTATATTCTAGTTTTGTACCTACCTGGGTCTATAGCAACTTCAACAGCAGATTATTCATAAACTTATTGATCAAATTTTCATCGTTAAAAGTTGGAACCATTTTTTCACTTATTTTCCATTAATTAACAATTGAAACATATGTAATTAAAAAAAAATTATTACCTTCAGATAAATTTCCTCCAGTTGTTCCTCCAACATAATGACCTACTACAACCCTCATTCCAGTCTTATCCACATAGGAATTTTCATCAAAATGCAAACTGAAATGTGTGGAAAATGTTATTACAGCATATTTTAAATCATTTATATCTTTACCTTACCTGAAACTACATTATTACAGGAAACAAGGCAGTTATTTTAAAAATAGTCATTTCAGGGACTGACCTTTTATACCATGGCACATGACGCCGTTTTTTCACAGTATTGTACAATTCAAAACTAACATAAAACATTGCATTAATTAGCAACATTAACATAATTATCAGAGATATGATCTTTTTCTTTCGACCTCTACATATTAAAGACCAATAACCCTGAAAAGTTAAATAATTTAAATTTATGTATTAAAATTTGTGATAGACTTAGCTCAAATATTAAATGAAATATAACTTGAATATAAGAAAAGAAATATTAAAAGTTTCTTACTTACATTTTTAGCAAACATTATGCTGTGATATAGAGCAAAATAAAGACTTTATTTAGAGACCTTAAAATGTTAAAGCATTATTAAAAATATTTCATAATATTATTATTTTCTAACTAATTTTATTTTACATTAATTTAACAACTAATTTTACATTGTTTGTGAACACTCCATTCAACATTCAACACAAATTGACTGAAGTTATCTGACTGACAGTGATAGCCAGCCAGGCAGCCAGGATGACAGTTTCATTTCACTTGTCACTTGACTTGACTGACACACACAAGCTGCGTTCGGTAATCGCATATAATCAATCTTTTTAGTCTGAATCGTTCGTTTATTACATCTAGAGCTACAGGAGGCTTACTACGAGCTATTTTTGCAGGCCTTAAACAGGATTGCTATAAATTCTCATACTATGACCATCTTAAAGCAGGCCTTTCGCAAGCCTGCTTAGCTTGACGTCTTTAAGGCCCTGTGGGTCGAAAGTTTTAAAACAATCTGAGACATTTAACATAGTGTTTACAAGTCTGAAAAAAAAATATGTATAAGTTAAGGATTTATTCTAGTCAAATTCGCATTCACTTATAAGATTTAATTAACTTCACTCGATAGAAAAAAATCCCAAAGCAACCCCTTTTTACTGACATTTTTTCAATATTATGACGAAACAACTGATAATTTAAATTTAATTCTTGCGCACAATTAAAGCCATTAAATATTTATAGACAAATTCGCAGGGTTTGACTTGATAAAATAATTGTTTTAATTATAATGTTTAAATACCTATAAAATGCGCGAACGCAACAGCTCGGCAGCTCCGACCAGTCGCACCAGTCTGTCGCAACTTCATACAGAAAAAACGTTCTATGAAAATTAAGTGAATTTTAATGGCGACTATATCTGTCTCACTCTATTCCTCAACCTTTCTCGTTCTTGGGTGAAAAGTCATTCATCTGTCAGCGCAACGGTCGTTTAGTCGTATAGTTTAAATAAAAAACAATTATATTATATCAAAGTCTGTGTTGATCGGCAGTTAAATGTAATTGCAAATTCTTAAGCAGCTTCTGAAAGCGTGTTATATAAACATAAATATTGGTAAATCTTCTTCAGCATGAAGTATAAAAAGTGTGAAATTTGTGGTTTGAAATCTGTACAAAAAACAAGACAACGGTTTTTAAAGCCCAATTTACTCTGGATGAGCTTCGGTGAGTAGTTCATTAACAATTTTACATTATTTTGTATTTTTTATAATACAATTGGATGTAATATTAATAATTTTATTCAAAACATTAACCTGTGCAAAAATAGTGATGTTATGATCACATGGTTAAAAATCAATATCGATGCTTTTAATTAAAGTTGTAAACTAGAACAAAGTCTTGGTAACAATAATAATACATAATAATTTATTCATTTTACGTCATCAAAACTAAACTTAATACAATTTGATTTAAATAAATAAATAATTTGTTTAATTACAGATGTTTCGTGCATTTTTTCGGTTTCTGAAGTTCGAGATGAATCGAAAAAATTGAGATATGAAAAGAGAGTAAGGTGTTGCATGGTCAGTTAAAATCTTAAATATAATATTTATTGATTATTGGTATTAAATATAGTTCTATAATCATTTATATTTATTTAATTTCAGTTTTAAGAAAGCGACGACCTAAGTCAAATTCTGAAACTTCTAACATGCAGTTAACTCCTTGAAAGAAGAAAGTTATTTGAAAATTAATAAAATACAAACATAGATTATAAACAGTACAACAGAAAGTTTTTTTATTTCAAATATCAAAGTGAACACATACTTCGTTTTTTAATAAAAGTACTGCCCATAGATTATGGTTAGCCTTGATAATTTATTTATAACATCTACTTGTTTGATTCAGTACTTTAAAGTTAAAAAACGAGGTATAGTGTCTCAGTAGAAATTTTAAAATTATTGTTTTTAATAAAGTGCAGGTCGATGCGTTCATCGATATCGATAAAATTTTGAATAGCAGGTGGCACATCTCTATTTTGCCCTTTAGGTTGGCAGAACTCTTTGTTTATCAGTTTTTAGGTTGGCTACGTTGAGGTACTTAATTTTGACATTTGGTCGGATTAATTTTGCTCTATGGAGTCCCGTCTCTTCTTACGTAGTATTGTATTCTCTTTGAGTCGCACGTTAGTGCTCACCGACGACGGACCTGTGCCAATTTATTGAATTTTTTCCGCTTCACTTTTATCGTGCACCATCAATGAACTTCTGACGTCATGCCTAAAATACTATCATAGTGCCATAGTATAAGAATATCGGCAGATGTTATACTGGAGATAGCTATGATTTTTGATAATTCATATTTTGTCGAGCTCGCTAGCGAAGTGGTATAGAGCGCTTGGCCTGCGATTACGTAAACTAAGCAATGGTTGCTAAAGCCGTTCATTAGATGGGTGACCAAGTTCCTTTCTTTGAGTTCCATCGTGCTTCGGAAGCACAGTGTGTGTTTGGCAGTGTTGGGCAAAATTTAATTAAAAATACATACATACATACATAATTCACGCCAATATCCCCGAAGGGGTAGGCAGAGGTGAACTAGCACCCACGCTTCGCTAATTAGGCTAGGTCCCATGTAATAGGTGGCGAGCCTATTGCCATTTATCGGGCACAAAAGTCGCAGTACTTTGCTAGTTGGTAGGTATAAGAGGAATGCTGCTGCCCATCCCTCATCACTGATTTATCCTTAGTCGCCTTGTACGACACCCACGGGAGAGGTGGTGACAATTGTACTCTGCCGTCACCACTCGGCCAAAATAACAATTGATTAATTGTTTTGATAATTGTGAATACAATTAACATTTAATCAATTGTTATTTTTAATTGTATTTTAAATTATAAATAATGTAAATAATATAAGATGGAGGAGTGGCTTTGGAGTGGAATTTGATCGTCTCAAGACTCAAGCTGATTGATGCTTGAGTCAAGCTGATTGATGTCAAGCATTATAAGATTTGTGAATTATTTGACCTAGCAACATTTAATGAACAGAAACACATAGAATATGATCGTGCTTGACTCAAGCTGATTGATGTCAAGCATTATCAGATTTGTGATTTATTTGACCTAAAAACATGTAATGAACAGAAACACATAGAAAATGATCGTGCTTGACTCAAGCTGATTGATGCTTATGTCAAGCTGATTGATGTCAAGCATTATAAGATTTGTGAATTATTGACATAACAACATGTAATGAACAGAAGCACATAGAAAAAGATCGTGCTTGACTCAAACTGATTGATGTCAAGCATTATCAGATTTGTGATTTATTTGACCTAACAACATGTAATGAACAAAAACACATAGAAAATGATCGTGCTTGACTCAATCTGATTGATGCTTGAGTCAAGCTGATTGATGTCAAGCATTATTAGATTTGTGATTTATTTGACCTAACAACATGTAATGAACAGAAACACATAGAAAATGATCGTGCTTGACTCAAGCTGATTGATGCTTGAGTCAAGCTGATTGATGTCAAGCATTATCAGATTTGTGATTTATTTGACCTAACAACATGTAATGAACAGAAACACATAGAAAATGATCGTGCTTGACTCAAGCTGATTGATGCTTGAGTCAAGCTGATTGATGTCAAGCATTATCAGATTTGTGATTTATTTGACCTAACAACATGTAATGAACAGAAACACATAGAAAATGATCGTGCTTGACTCAAGCTGATTGATGCTTGAGTCAAGCTGATTGATGTCAAGCTTTATCAGATTTGTGATTTATTTGACCTAACAACATGTAATGAACAGAATTTGGTTTTGAATCGGGTCTTATCTCAATAACTAATCCGATTTATAAATTTTACCATGCGTCTCAATCTTTTGAGACATTAAGAAGTAATGGTGGAATAAAGAAACTCTCGTAATACATATTTACAATACAGCTCCATTTTGGCGGTAATGAATATAATAATACTGGGTCAAATTTTAGTAGTAATTGAGACCCAAATTAGTATTACAAATAAAAATACATTAATAAAATGAACAAAGCCACAAAATAACGATTCATAAAAAAGCATTGTTTAATTTGAATAACAATATTCTACTGCTTATTTTTATACTATGTCACTGGAGAGGGCATTAGTGAGTTCACCAAAGTCCCGGCGGCGCGAAGTAAGTTCCGCCCGGCCGGGACGGCGCTAAATACCTATTTACGCTGACCTACGGGCCCTTAAACTGTTCACCTTTTTTATGTTTGGACTATTCGTACGATCTGACCGATGACCTAGTGTTCTGTGACCATGACACCTAAACCGAACGGTATAAGAGCGTTTGTTATGTCAAATAAAGCAATCTCTAAAAAGTTAGTCTCATAGTAACTTTTTTCGTATTTCAACTGTGTTTTACGTTGTTGGAGTATGTTAAAGGGAATTTGTGTCCGTTTCGATTGCTCGGCCACGACGGAGAATAAGAAAAGCGACTTTATCATGATTTAGTGCAAAATTGTGAAATTCTAATGGTCAAGAGCAAAAAAATGTGCAAGTGACTGTTCGGAAGTTACACGGGTTCGAACGTGGCCGCGCAGTTGAAACGCGGAGAACTGTGCGGCCACGCAGTTCTCCTAAACTAAACCTCGTAGAAGGCTAATTCTTTTTGTGAATTACAGGTTTTATTTTGTGCAAAAATGTGGAGGTACAAAAAACATCAAAGGCTTAATATTTTATACAATATTGAACTTCAAAGTCGTGGCCGCGCCGTTAAAACTGCGGAGATCCATTACTCCTAAACTAAGCCTGCTAGAAGGCTAATTCTTTTTGTGAATTACAGGTTTTATTTTGTGCAAAAATGTGGAGGTACAAAAAACATCAAAGACTTAATATTTTAGACAATATTGAACTTCAAAGTCGTGGCCGCGCCGTTGAAACGCGTAGGACGGCGCGGCCATGCATTTCTCATAAACTAAAGCTCCTAGAAGGCTAATTCTTTTTGTGAATTACAGGTTTTATTTTGTGCCAAAATGTGGAGGTACAAAAAACATCAAAGGCTTAACATTTAAGAAAATATTGAACTTTAAAGTCGTGGCCGCGCCGTTGAAACGCGGAGATCCGTTTAAGCCTTTGATGTTTTTTGTACCTCCACATTTTTGCACAAAATAAAACCTGTAATTCACAAAAAGAATTAGCCTTCTAGGAGCTTTAGTTTATGAGAAATGCATGGCCGCGCCGTCCTCCGCGTTTCAACGGCGCGGCCACGACTTTCAATATTGTCTAAAATATTAAGCCTTTGATGTTTTTATTACCTCCACATTGTTTCACAAAATAAAACAGATTATTCACAAAAAGAATTAGCCTTCTACGAGGTTTAGTTTAGGAGAACTGCGTGGCCGCGCAGTTCTCCGCGTTTCAACTGCGCGGCCACGTTCGAACCCGTGTAACTTCCGAACAGTGACTTGCACATTTTTTTGCTCTTGACCATTAGAATTTCACAATTTTGCACTAAATCATGATAAAATCGCTTTTCTTATTCTCCGTCGTGGCCGAGCAATCGAAACGGACACAGGGAATTTTTGTTGGAGTAAGGTAAGTTAAAGGGAAAACAGTTATTTTACCTCTGACACACATCATCCTGCTCTAACATATGGAAATGACATAGTAGTATCCTTGTCTCACATATAACGTAAATGGAAACGTCAGAAGTAAAAACTGTAAAGGCACTGTAGTGGAGGTAAATCTGAATCGTTCGGTAATTACCGCTCCAGTAGGCCTATTCGCTAACTTTTTTTGACAGTTGAAAGTGATGATCACCGAACTATTTACTGATCCATTACTTCTTTACTATAACGCTATTGTGACACTTGTCCTGTGTAAACAGTAATGGATAACTAAATAGTTCGGTGCTCATCACTTTCAACTGTCAAAAAAAGTTAGCGAATAGGCCTACAGGGGGCCTACCGCCTAACTCGATTGCTGATGATAGTTTTAAAGCAATGCATTGCTTACGGCTGTCAATTTAGCAAGCAACCATCTTGAATGTTTAGGCGGTACGGATTTTCTTCCAAATTCATACAAAATCATTCGGTGATCATTCGGTACATTTGGTGTGAAATTACAGCATGACGTCATAAACTATAGCTTTTGCTTTAGCAATCGAGTTAGGCGGTAGGCCCCCTGATCAGTCCGACGTAAATCTGTTTGCTCGGACTATTTTGACCGACGAGAAAGATTAATCTGTTTATCTGTCATGTTGTGAGGTTATGTCATCAAAAATCATTATCAAAAATTATATGATGACCATGAATAGCGACCAAAATTACCTCAGGGATAGACATAATCGCAAATAATGAATAATAAAATCTAAAACAAGAACGAAAGCAGTAAGTACCTAACCAAACCACAAAAATCTATATCAATGACGTTTGTTTGTTTGTCATTGGAAGCCTGCTGATCGAGCCGTTCGGTAGAGTGCATTTCATCTTATAGTTCCTATGCCGTCAAGTTGTTAGTATTGCAATAAAATGATATCATGTCAACTTTATTGTTTATAGTCCTTTAATTCAGGGAGTTTTTTTTTTTTCAATTAACTAGATAAACAATTATGCATCTATCTTTTTTTTTGTTACTTATAACTACTAGCGGTACTAAGTAGTAGTTACATAATTTTTTATGAAAGTTATGAGCCAAAGCTCGTGAAAATTTGCGAGAACAGTTAGTTCATGATAATATAAATGTGATAGAAATAAGATAGATAAATATAAATTGTAGTGACGTAAGAAGGACAGACTCATTAAGTAGAAAACGGTTAAATTATAATAAAATATTATATTTATTATGATTAACAATAATTGTGTTCATTTAACATGTCTACATTTGACATGTCCTCACTCTTTTCAGTCGTTAAATCGTTATTAGTACTATTTATTTACAGTTACAAAGAGTTATAATACTAAAATAAATATATTTAATTTATTTATCAAACACTTAATAAAACTGATACTGGTAACCCAATTTAATGGCGGCAATCCAAACTTGTACACACTAATATGGATTATGCGGAACCTAATTACGCTTTTCACGTTCACAAAAGACCTTAGTTTATAACACAATTAATCTTTCATCACTTTGAAACGATAAGACGAAACGCACTCTAATTGCAATTTGTTCGGATTAATCTGTGATCACGGGACCAAAAATCCGTCGCCTCTGCGATTAATCTGCGTAGCAATTAACGAACGCAGCTACACCACACAATCACTGTGCTCACTCCAAGTTCACTCGGAGTGTTTGGCGCGTTTCGTGGTGTAAGTCAGATTTATTTTCGCTAGTTCTAAAATTGTTACAGAGTGGATTTTGTGCAGTGAAAGTGGTGTTATTTTGATGCACAAGCATCCGTGTTGATGTGCAATTATACAGAATCATTGAAAAAAAGTTAATGATGTGTTTGATGTTGTGGTGAAGATCACTATAAAAAGTGGTTTTATCCATTTCATCAGTCACCATCATGAACTCTGTTACCATTCAATTCGCGCCAAGCACTCCCTAGATGCGTTAAAATATGTGACACCCATATTTTAACGTAAGATTCATTTCATTCATACATTTCACCCACTCATTATTTCATAAGACTACAGTTAAAATAAACACTAAAGACTTGACTGTATGGGCTAGACCTTTTGCCTTCCCTAAAATATAGGGAGAATTTTAAAACTACTACCAAGTTCACTCACTCAACAACAGCGGACCTAGCACGGGGACGTGGACAAGTCTCTCTCCACCACTTGACATTGTATTTTCTCGGCAATTAGTGGGAGTTAGAGTGAGAGGAAAAGATTTTCTGTCCCCCGAAAGAGATATGTCCACGTCCCGTGCTACGGGGGCAAGATGTGATTGCTTTTTGTTATTTTAATCATAATAAATATATGTAATAAATTTATTATGATTAACAAAATAAAATAAATAAATAGATGCCGTGTGGTGACGGCAGAGTAGAATACAATTGTCACCACCCCAAATCCAAATCCTCCCGTGGGTGTCGTAAAAGGCGACTTAGGATAAATCAATGAGGAATGGGCAGCAGCATTCCTCTTATACCACCTAACAATAGCACTGCGACTTTTGTGCCCGATAAATGGCAATAGGCTCGCCACCTATTACATGGGACCTAACATAATTGGCGAAACGTGGGTGCTAGCTCACCTCTGCCTACCCCTTAGGGGATATAGGCGTGATTTATGTATGTATGTATAATAAATATAATATTTTAGTATTATTTAACCTTTTTTAACTTAAGGAGTCTATCCTTCTTACGTCACTACAATTTATATTTATCTATCTAATTAATTTCTTTCTTACTAATATCATGAACTAACTGTTATCGCAAATTTTCACGACCTTTGGCTTATTATTTTTTTTTTTAAAACACTAATATGTAAGTACTACTTACTGCCGCACTCAGAGACGTCAAATAACGATAATGAGTACTTAATGTCAAAAAATGACAATTCAAAACTAGTCGCTATTCTTGCCGGGTCTATGGTCTAGAATTAATTGAAATTTTTTAACATTAGGTTCTTATTAAAGTTATTTGACGTCTCTGAGTGCGGCAGTTAGTACGGATAGTAGTTATAAATAACAAAATAAGATAGGTGCATGATTGTTTGTATAGTTATTTGAAAAAAAATCTCCCTGAATAAAAGGTAAGACAATAAAGTTGACATGGTACCATTTTCTTGCATGAATACCAACTTTACGGCATAGGAACTATAAGATGAAACGCACTATATGCGCTTAACATGTCCGGAAATGGATTGAACATGGAGCGGCTCCATATCGTTTCGGAGCCAGTTCCGTTATCATGTCCGAGGAACTATGTAGTTCCATTGGTTATGATGGGCATAGGCGGTTCTAGTTCCATGTCTTTACTGCCGCACTCAGAGCCGTCAATTAACTTTAATGAGTATTTAATGAAAAAAAAAAAAAAAAACATTTAAATCTAGACCATAGACCCGGCAAGAATAGTTGTGAATTGTAATTTTTTGTATTAAATACTCATTAACGTTAATTAACGTCTCTGAGTGTGGCAGTATGTGTTGTAATATAAACAGTTATTTGTTGGAATTTATAATTGACGTCTCTGAGACGTCAATTAACTTTAATGAGTATTTAATGTCAAAAATTTTCATTCAAATCTAGACCATAGACCCGGCAAGAATAGCGACTAGTTTTGAATTGTCATTTTTTGACGTTAAGTACTCATTGAGGTTATTTGACGTCTCTGAGTGCGGCAGTTATTGTATGACTAATAAATATTTTTGTTTTGTTATCAATTGATTTACCTTCATACTTATCAGGCTTAGGACTGTCAACCAAATACTAATATTAATTGTTAGTTATTAAGGTACACTCAACAGCACGTCAGAATACCACAAAATGCCAAAATTTCTCAATCGATTTGTGCTCTATTATTACTTTATTATCTTAAGGTTGACAATCGATTGAAGAAATTTCAAAAACTGTCAAACTGTATTTCAATTAAGAAAATGTTTTACGGACTTTGTTTATTTAATCTTAAAAATATTACTATTTTGGTTGGCGCATTTATAAATCTATTGATTTTATGTACATAATTCCTTTGGTTTTTTGTTTTTTTTTTTCATATAAAAATTCATATTATTTGTGGTTACTTCCTATAAAAAGCAGTTGGGATAGTTTTTTTGCCTTAAGACGCCAAAGTTAAACCTGCTTTTGAGAATATCCTTTCACAGGGTACGGATGTCGCCACAATATTTAATCATATCATAATATATTTACATAACAATGGATACACTGCCATTCTACTATGCCACCAGAGCCAAGGATCTTCTAACCTATTAATAATGGGCTCCTGTAGATATTTTTCCAACTCTACAATTCCGGCTGCAGTGTCGTCCGGAACAAGACTGGCTATCTCGCGATCAAACTCGTTCCATATTGACGGTGTTGCTTTTGTTTTTGTTGTTGTTGTTGTTGGAGTTGCTGATGTTGAACTAGTTGATGTGGAAGGCGCAGGTTCAGCTTCAGTGTTGCATGCAAGTCGTGCACGATAGGCACCGATTTTTAGCATAAGATTGGATAAAGCTCTTTTATAATTATTTTCATCCCGAAAACCTTTACCTTTGAACAATTGAAATTGAAAAAATTGTGCATTCTGCATGTAATATGCTGGATTCAATATTTCCAAATCGCCTATGCAGTTGCTCACTCAACGTTCTTAGCAAATGAGAAATTTGGCTATTATCTCCCTCTTCTTCAGATTGAGACATCCGATAGTTTATATATCGAGAAAGTAAACGACAGTAAACGATTACCTTTGAAAGGCTTACTGTTTTCTCCGAAGACACCTCATTAGTCACCTCATAAAAAAATTGTAATATGGGGACTGCTTTTTCAATTAGCACCCAGTCCTGAGTAGATAACGACAAGTCATTCCTGACTAGGGCCGAAGTGGCAATAACGGAATCCTTTACCTTAATTAGCCTATCCAGCATGTCGTACGTGGAATTCCACCTCGTGCTGACATCTTGTTTTAGTTTCAATTCCGGGTCATTCATTTGCTTTTGAATCAATTTTAATTTATTGAGTCCTGCTGTGGACCTGTGGAAGTATTCTACATTTTTTTTTACTTTGCTTAACGTTTCCGATATTGATCCAATACCTGTTTGCACAATGAGATTAAGTGTATGTGCAAAACAGCTAATGGAACGTCCTCCCATTTGAACTGCGGCGATAATATTTGCGGCGTTGTCACTAACTACCGCCGACACTTTTTGATCTATGTTCCACTCCAGGAACTGGTCTTTTAAAAACTGGTATAAGTTGATGGCTGTATGACTTTCATCATACTCAATGCAGCTAAGTAAGTACGTGCACAGTTCACTGCTCTCGGGGTGAATATAGTGCGCCGTAACCGTAATGCCGATGAAGCTTTCATTGTTGTCGGATGTCCAAGCGTCTGTGGTAATGCATATCGCTGAAGCCTTTAACACTTCAGTTGCAACCTTCTGTTTTAACTGCAAAAAGTGTTGCGGAAGCATACTTTCAAAAATTGTCTTGCGAGTTGGCAGAGTGTAAGATGGATTTAACATCGTGAGAAATTTATTAAACTCCGTATCATTTAAAGGATGAAATTCTTTTGCTATCATTATTAATAACTGTTGGTCTATTTTTGTTTTTTTGTTAGGTGGTAAGGGTTTTTCAGTATAGCTATCAGTTTTAGGTTGTGTAGTTAATTTCTGGGAAAAAGGATTCCTGTCTTGATGAAGTGCCTGGTCTTGGGGAGCACTTTCAGGTTCTTCCGTATCAATTACCACAGGCAGCTGTCGTTCCATTGGCGCTACAGTTATAGTTGGGTGTTTACGTTTTAAATGTCTACTTAAATTGCCTAAACTTCCTGCACTGTACGATATCAACTCCGAACAGTACCTACGAACATTTTCCTTTTTTGGACTCTCCAGATTCTACAAAATGGTTCCAAAGAATGCTGGTCTTTCTCCTGGATGCCATTGTGTTAATAAAAATGGAATTGCCACTAATTAACACTATAATACACTTATTTAACAATTGTTTATAAAATAAATTAACTTCTATTTATATATATTTACACTTAAACTTATATTAATTACCAATTATAAATACAATTATAAACAATACTTTCAATTAGGTAACGGTAAATTACGTAACGAAATGCTACAAAAGATAAGGTCACGCGCGCGCGATTGCACCTGTACCGTTGCACGGAAGCTTATAATAAATAAATTGGCACGTGTCAAGGTCAAGAGTTCAAAACAAAAATTGCAATTATTCTAATTTCACCTAAAGTGCATAAAACATAAGTCACATTACCCTAGAGCAGTTTTACTTTGTTTATTATCTGTCTCATACTAAATCCCGCGCTGGGGTAAAATCGGAAATGCTCGGAAAGTCGAAAGGTGCTCGGCTCGGATTCCGACATTCGTATCTATAGACAAGTCGAACTGATTGCTTGAGTGGGGGTCATTACTAAAATTGTTATTTTTAAACATGAAACAAGAATTTGAATGCAGTAAGAACTTTCTAACTGCCGCACTCAGAGACGTCAAATAACGTTAGTGAGTACTTAATGTCAAAAAATGACAATTCAAAAACTAATCGCCATTCTTGCCGGGTCTATGGTCTAGATTTGAATGAAAAATTTTTGCCATTAAATACTCATTAAAGTTAATTGATGTCTTTGAGTGCGGCAGCAAGAATACTAACTGCCGCACTCAGAGACATCAAATAACGTTTATGAGTACTTAACGTCAAAAAATGACAATTTAAAACTAGCGCTATTCTTACCGGGGGGCCTACCGCCTAACTCGATTGCTGATGATAAGATATATTGCAATGCACTGCTTACGGCTATAGAAGCCATCCTGAATTTTTAGGTGGCACGGATTTTGTGCCAAATTCATACAAAAGTGATCATTCGTTCAAAGCTATCGCTAATAGTTTAGGTATATTTAGTGCGAAATGACAGCTTGACGTCATAAACTATAGCTTTTGCTTTAGCAATAGAGTTAGGCGGTAGGCCCCCGGGAAAATTTTTGACATTAAATACTCATTAAAGTTAATTGACGTCTCTGAGTGCGGCAGTTAAATACTTAATTACTACCTAACTAAGAATCGTCTAAAGTAAGAATATTGTATAAAAATGACAATTTAAGTGACAAATTTCGCTCGGGTTGCTTGGACTTGACTATAGATACGAGTGGGAGTCTCGGACATGCCGGCGTCGCTCGGTTCGGAGTTTTTCATCCGTCGTCGGTCCTCGGCATGTCTCGGCATGTCTCCTTATAGTTCGCTTTGGACATGGACATGGACATGCGAGGAACTGTGAACCTATTTAATTAGACGGTTCGGAGAGGAACGATATCGTTCCAATGTCGGACATAGTTCTTGGAACTATTACGGTCCGGAACTACACACATCGTTCTTACGCCAACAACAACGCTTAATAAAACTTCACAGAATAACTTGCGATTATTTATTTAATTAACTTGTGTTTTCTACCTCAAATATCATGAAACCAGATAAAATAAAGACCTGATAAAATATCGAATTACCTATTTTTATTAGTAGGAAGAATGAATGGCAATATGTACCCATGTTAAATATCGCCATGTAAAAATGCGGGTTTAATTTTCGTTTTTATTGAAGTGCTTAGTATATAATTGTTTAATTTTCTCGCAATCGAAGTGTAAAGCAGAGTTTTAGACATTGGCATAAACAAGCCAGCCCTATCCACCCTCGCCTCGTCTCGGGGTACAATGACTTATTTTATGCCCTTGTTGTACAATCTACTATATTCACAAGATTTGGATTATTTTGTATATACAAAATATATATACAATATACAAAATAATCCCAAGAAAGAACGACTTTTATTAAGACGGAATTGAGGAGAGGCTAATCTACTTTTATGCCTGGTACTACATTAATTTATGAGCCTATAATTGACTTTAACAAATTGATTAGAATTTTTATAAACTTATAGAATATTGTCATAAATATGAGGCACTAATAATTATCTTAAAGTGTTTCAGTGTGTATATGGCACGTATTGCTCTTTTCCGTATTACAAATATATCATTAAAATATCGGTCGCTGAGCCACTAGCTATACTATTACTAAAGTACAGTCGGGAATAGAAAATGTTTACCACCTTCAGGATCACAATGGCATGCACAAATGTCTATTTTTCTGTATATACATTGTACTCTTTTTGTCTATTTCATAATAATTTGACAGACAATAGATTATCTTTTTTCTAATGATCTGACAATTAATCGCTCTTGGAAACGGTCTGACTACTATTAAGGTTTGATAGTAGAAAACCTTCTTTCGTAAAATTTTGCTAAAATAACGTTCAAATATTTTTTGATAAAATAAAACCTCTGTACGGGTAGCACGGGACGTGGAGAAAATCTCCTCTAGAAAATATTTTCCTGTCGCTCTAACTCCAACTAAATCCCCGAGACAAAATACTGTTGAGTTGTGGAGAGAGATTTTGAGAGATTTTGTCCAACGTCCCGTGCTAGGCCCACTGATATTCTCTTTGTTATTCTCGGTGTCATTTTGAATAAAAACTTTTAAAAGGTAATATGTAACTTGATATGGCATTTTGATTTAGTGAAAAAAGTGTGTTAAAGAATCTAATTTCAAAACTGGTAAACATTTACTGACCGCGACCGTACTCCATACCGTACCGACCGGCTGTATACGCCTTGCCATCTTGGCATTTAAGCCTTTCCGAGAGCGCCAAACAAAATATGCTGTTTAGAATCGAGCAATTCCCAAGAAAACCGTTCTGTACACTGAATTATTTTATTTTAATTTAATAGACTCAGTGATCATAAAAGTAGAAGAGCAACTATCTATTGAGTGAAGGAGAATTTAGAGCCACGTAAAATTCTCGAGGTGATTATTCATGGGAATACGAAACACCTGTGGTCCTGGAGCTGCAGAATACTCAGATTGCGATGAGTAAACCAAATTATGTGCTGCTGCTATTAATTGATGGAGCGTCGTTAGGTAAAAAGCACACACCGCTTCTCGTGAGTGTACCCATTTGTGCTTCAAACAATACATCATTTATTATTTTCTTTGCGAAAAGTTTTTGAGGCTCCGATATTTTTTTCAGTTGTATTGCCCAACCCTTTGCTACAATCTCGTCCTCGTCCTCCGGCTTATTAAAATATGATGACGCCACTGACATTATCTTCAATTGTCTATTATCACGACTTTTGGCCTTCGTCTTGCTTTTCCGACTGATCTGCCGTACTGGACGGGGACCGCCATCGTTCATCGATGCCTCTTGTGCATCCTGTAACAATGATTTATTATTACATTTTAGCTGTCCAGAAATTCAGAAAATTAGCGAGAAATTGCATATCAGTTCGAAAATCAATGGAATTTCCCCCATTGTATTGGCAGTGTGGATGGAAAGCATGTCGTGTCGAAATAGAGAAACCAGGAAATTGTGGATCCTATTAACACAATTATAAAGGCACGCACGCACAGTATTGTCCTTATGGCATGGTAATCGTAAATGCTGATTATGAATTCACGATGACTGATGTCGGTGCTAATGGACGAATAGGTATAGCTGACGGTGTGACGGTGGGGTCCTTAAAATGAACCAAATTGTGGCGCCAATTTTCAACAGTCAGTTGAATATTTCAGAAATAATGGAATTATCATCAACCTCTACTAATAAAAAAATGCCTTTTGTGTTTATTGGCAATGAACCAAACATTATTTGCCGAAACGTGGGTGCTAGTTCACCACCCATAAGCATTTATTTAATAAATAAAAATATACACGATACAAGTATATTTTAAGGTTTTATTTATTAGAAATCAAAAACCATGCGTGCCTGACATGGAGAGCGGCGGCGCGGTATCGCCGTGTGAATAAATCGCGGGCAGCAGGCGGTCGCCGCCGCGAGCCTCGCGCGTTTACCCTTCGCCTCCATACAAATTAAAATAAAGAACGAGACGAGGTGGTGCTGTTCGGTTGCCGGTTGGGCGTAATGGGTGTTAACTAGGGTTTCCGGAACCGGTACTGTTTGTAAGAACTGGGAATTTCGGTACTAGTCTTCATAGGAACCGGGATTTCCCGGTATTTTCGGTACTAAAATAACTCTATCATTGAAAATGAAGCAATAAGTATGAAACATGCACATAACGTATGAAACAAACGGTTGTATTTAAAGTAAAAAACGATGAATATTAGAATTATTAGTATTAAAAATATAATTTCTACAAATCAGTCAACTAGATATTCCAATTAAATTCCTTCTTCTTAACTTTTTAACAAAATTTAGGAAAATATACTCAAATTAACACTCTTCTTTCTTCACAGGAAATTATACCTAAATCTAATATCTTCTCTTCAAACCAAAATTAAATTTAAAACACAACATAATATACTATACATCAAAATTATAATAAAACCAGTCTTATTAAACCTTAGTGTTTTAATAGTTCAAAATTAAACTTTTATTGGGAATTTCAGTTTTGGTCATCATACAAAATACATACATCAATCACGCCCATCATTTATCCCCGAACCGGAGGGGTGGGTAGAGGTAACATCCACGTTTTGCCAATTATGTTAGCTCTCATGCACTAACTTAGTATATTACCAATTACCATCTGTCGGGCACGGAAATCGCATTATTTTCAGTTTTGGTCATCAGGATGTTTATTCTTACATTCACCCCCTATTTAACCCAGAGTTCATAACAATCGATTTAATTTGAATCTAATTGTAGAGCTTGAACTAGGAAGAAAATATGATTCAAGGAAAAATGAGGATTGTTCTGAAGAGAGGACAATATGATTCGTCTATTTTGTACCACTAAGCTGTGAAATGAATTCGCTTAAAAGAACACGCTGAAATGTAGCGTCGATGTCAAAGGTCATAAATATTTATGAAATAACATAAACATTATGTTATTACGAATGAAACTGCGTACACCTTCTACCTGCCCTTATCCTGCTCTAGGCGGGGTCGGCACAACATGTCTTCTACTTATCTCTCCATACAACACAACACACATCCATCTTAACATACGCATCTCTGTTACATGCACTCTTCTTTCATCAGTCTTCTTTATAGCCCACTACACATACTCTGATCCATACATGAGAACAGGTCTAATGACCGCCTTGTAGATTTTCCTCTTAAGCTTAAGGGGCATCCGTGGGTCACATATCGTTGATGAGACCATCATCATCATCATCCATCCTACATTCGCTCTATTCCTTATATGCCGGTCAATATCACCGTCGCTTTGGAAGAGCGATCCAAGGTACTGGAAATCCAAGCAAACTGGTAGGATTACACCATCTAAGGCAATTGGAGAGAAATTGGAGGTGCCGCCAAAGTCACAGAATATGTGTTCTGTTTTGGTCCGGCTGATCTTAAGCCCGACGCTCTCCAATCTCTCCTGCCATTTTCCCAGCCTACTTTGTAGCTCGGATGCATATTCTCCGACAAGTACAATGTCGTCGGCGAACAGCATACATCAGGGTGCCTCCTCCTGTATGTTCGATGTCAGACCATCCATAATCAGAAGGAACAAATACGTGCTTAAAGCCGATCCCCGGTGCAAGCCTACGGCCACATCGCATCTCGGACCGAACATTCGTACTAGCTCTTCTATACATTTCAGACACAAGCCTCACATATTATACTTCTCAGGCACTCTCTTTTCTCTTATAGCCCACCGAACTGTACTGTACGCGGAACTTGGCCGTATGCTTTTTCAAGGTCTATAAAGACCATGTGCAATTCCTTTTGTGCCCTACAGTATTTTTCGCATAGTTGCCTTAGCTCAAATATTGCATAGGTTGTTCCTCGTCCCGGCATAAAACCGAATTGGTTCTGGGTGACTTCACACTCCTCTCTCGTTCGTCTCGCTTTCACATTCTCCCATATCTTCATACTATGTGACATGAGCTTTATTCCTCTATAGTTGTTACAGTCCTGCACATCACCCTTGTTTTTGTAAATGGGCACCAGCATACTATTACACCATTCATCTGGGATCGTCTCTTCCTGTAACAACTTATTAAAGAACAAAGTCAGTCACTTCCATCCATCCGCTTTCAGAAACTTTCAAACTTCAACAGGTATACAATCAGGATAAATAGAACCGCGTACACATCATGACCAATAAATTTGCTTATAAACAAACTTATTTGTGATTAAGTTGAATTAAATTTGTTTCTCACAACTTATAATACAATAAATAAATTTAGTTCTCTTTAAAAATGATCAATGTTTATAAATTAATCGATATAAAAAAGAAGAAGAAGATTCCCGAAAGAACCGGGAATCCATTATAATTTCCCGGTTCTATAATTGCGATAAAAGAAATGGGATTTCCCGGTTCTTTCGGTACCGGGATTTCCCGGTTCTGAACCTTAGTGTTAACCTTAAGACTTTGCTTTACTCATGAACATTTGCAAAGAGTAAATCTATACTAATATTATTAAGCTGAAGAATTTGTCTGCTTGTTTGTTTGGTTGGTTGGTTGGTTGAACGCGCTCATATCAGGAACTACTGAATCAAATTAAAAAAATCTTTTTTGTACCACCAGCTCAAAAATGACGTATTCTGGGTCAGGTAACCTCAACTTAAAGTTAGTCATTCTAGGCCTGTACAAAACGGCGAACCGTAGGGTCATATACCCAACCAGAGACGGATGGGGTAGCAGAACGGTTGTGTGCGGTGTTCCACAGGGATCGGTCCTAGGGCCGATGCTGTGGATCTAGCCCAAAGTAAGTAGCCTAAGCACTTGTGTTATGGATACTAGATGACGGACATATTTTCAATAATATAATTATGTATATAAATGTTGAAAATATACTACATAAACATAAACACAACCATGACTCGGAAACAAACATTTGTGGTCATCACAAAGTTTGCCCCTACGAGGATTCGAACCCGGGACCTCTTGGCCAATACCCAGCAATCTGAGCATTCGACCAAGGCGGCCAAACATACTTTGAAATAGGTAATATAACAAGCCTTTTTGTGAAATATTTATACTTTACATATCCCAAACTTTTTGTAAAAATATCTGCTGGCATTTCAGTGGTCTCTAAATAATCAATTTTTACAAACTTGTTTGCAACTGCTTCTCTTACAAAATGGTACCTGATATCTATATGTTTAGACCTTCGATGATATATTGGATTTAAAATCAGTTTTGTGCACTTTGACAATCGTTATACAAAGTAATTGTTTCTGAATTACCTAAAATTTCACAATATAGATTTTTTAAATAAATAGCCTCTTTACTGGCTTCTGACATAGAAATGTATTCAGCTTCTGTTGAGGACAGCGCTACATTTCTTTGTTTTCTACATTCAAAAGGGATAACTGATCCTGACAGTTTAAAACAAAAGCCAGAAAATTATTTTCTATCATTTGGGTCTGAACCCCAATCTGCATCGACATAACCCTCTATGCAAGATTTATCTTATTACAAGACCCATAATTTTTAGTTCCTTTTAAATACTTTAAAATTCTTTTTAAATGTTTCATCATATGAGTTGTTGAATTGGCTGAGATAACAAACACTATATATCTGGCCTGGTTAGAACAGCTAAATACATAAAGTTACCTATCAATTGTCTATATGGAAATTTTTTATCACAACTATTCCCAGATCAGCCCTTTTACTGACCAGTTCAGTGATCCATATCCTTACGGCTGGTTCTACTTTAAGTCTTTGAAGGGCGTGGTTTATACTGTTGTGCATAGTTTTGTCAAAAGCTCTTTCTATATCTATAAAGGCAGCTAATATTGAAGCTTTGTTTGTGATAGCTTATTCTATTTTATGTACCATCATGTGTAGTGCCGACTCTGTTGATCTGCCTTTCCTATAGGCATGTTGTTGAGGGTGTAGTGGTTTACCTTTGAATACTCCATTACTTAGGTGGCGATCTACCAATCTTTCCAGCGTTTTCAGAAGGAACGAGGTAAGACTGATAGGCCTGAAGGATTTGGCGTGAGTGTAGGCCTCCTTACCTGGTTTCGGTAGAAAGACTACTTTCTCTTCTCTCCATCCTTTAGGCATATTTAATATGCAGGCCCTGTAGATTGGTAGTAAAAATTTAGTAATCTGTTTAGACTGCCATTGTAGCAATGCTGGAAATATCTTATCCAGCCCTGTAGATTTGAACATCCCAGTCTTGAGTTGTTGTTGTACTGCTGTTCTCATCAGTCCATTCCGGATCTGATGTGATTTCACAATTTGGAAAATGTGTTTCCAGAAGTACTGCGCTAGTTACGTTGTCCAAGTTATTATAAGTACCGTCTTCCTTCTTAATGGAGCCCAAAAGGATAGGTTTATCTTTTGCAAGGATTTTCTTTATTCTTGCGGCTTGGTTTATTGAGTTTATACTAATATGTTACTACAGAAATTGCGCCAAGCCTCCTTACTTCAGAATCTGATACGTTTCTTGTAGTGTTTTTGTGACAAAACTTTTTTCTCTCACTTGCCAACGAAAAGCAAAGGAAATTTAACACACAGTCTTAAAACACAGTCATATGATAAGTGATCTTAAACACACTCATTTTATCAACTTCTTTTATCTCTCATCTCCCTGCCCTGGTTCCCAGTCTATCTAGAGTGCGCGCTGTATGTTTCCTCTTCCATTCATATCAGTCAAACATGTCATCCATTCCCTTTTGATTCACATCCTCCATCACACTGGGAAGGTACTAGAGATAAATGAATGTATAGAAAAGAGGTGGAAATAACCCTGACTAATGGACAGAGAGAGTGATTAAAATAATAAATTTTTAATCGATACTGCTCAAGGTTTTGGCTTAGGTTTTACATACTGGCTGCCTGACTGACACCAACCCTCTTTAGGTATGCTGTTGTTAGTGGTTTACCCTCCACTAATCAGGTGCCTATTGGTCTACACCGGGCAGTGTTGCTTGAAAGACTCAAGACAGTTTAATTTTATCAACATAATTAGTAAAATATTACTCCTGCTTAGATGAAAATTTGGCAGTTTCACCTAAAATTCAACAAAATATAAAAATTTTGGTGTGCCATTCTTTGCTATGGCAATCCCTATACATTTGAAACTTATTCTATTAGTTTTATAGAAATATGTTAATTCTTATTAATATTCAGCATTTTATAGTAGTTTTATTTTAATCCCCATTTAAATAATAGCATTGTGGAATGATATTCATTAGAAAACTAATAATGATTGTCTACCCTATCTATCATCCCTACCCTACATATAAAATAAAAACTTAATTCAACTTTAACCTAAGTTCTTTTTTTACTTACCTGTGGATTTATCCAATCTTCTGTATCCACTAAATCGGCTAGGAACATCATTTCATTAAAGTACCAGAGTTTTGGTACATATAATATTTCCTGTGTACCAGCAGCCGACATAATGGATAAATTCATTTTCTTTAGTTCTCTTTTGAAATTTGTTCTTAATATGTTTATTTTCCTCTTCAATTCGTCTTCTGTGTACATTGGATTTAAATCTCTTAAAGCATTTGTAATTCGGGTTATAGCTGATGCTTTTTTACTTTTGTCATGGTATTCTTGTGAGTTTGCTTTCCATAACTCTGGTGCGTCTCGGTACAAGGATATTAATAATAATACAAATTCTTTTTCGTCCCATTGTTGAATATAAATATTTTCATATTCACTGTTGTCGTTCGCCATGATTGCTAACCAAACCAAGTAGCAAGTACCTACTTAACTATACAAATGTATACACATCAAACAAAACAAAACAAATCTTTTTTTTTTTTTGGTTAAATTCTCCCTATATTTTAGGGAAGGCAAAGGGTCTAGCCCATACAGCCATGTCTTTAGTGTATATTTTATCTGTAGTTTCATGAAATAATGAGTGGATGAAATTATGAATGAAATGAATATTACGTTAAAATATGGGTGTCACACATTTTAACGCATCTAGGGAGTGCTTGGCGCGAATTGAATGGTAACAGAGTTCATGATGGTGACTGATGAAGTGAGCAAAACCACTTTTTACGTGGCTTTCACCACAACATCAAACACCATCACAAGACTTATTTTCAATGATTCTGCATAATTGCACATCAACACGGATGCTTGTGCATCAAAATAACACCACTTTCACTGCACAAAATCCACTCTGTAACAATTTTTGAATTAGTGAAAATAAATCTGACTGACACCACGAAACGCGCCAAACACTCCCCTTTTTTTTTTTCATTCTCCCTTTACGGGAAGGCAAAGGGATCAAGCCCATACAGCCTTGCTGATGTATTTTCTTTTCCTTTAAAGATTATTTCACTTCACTCCACTTCACAATTTTTTTACCGTTGTCTTCACAAAACGATAGAGTTCCACGTATCTATCCGGATTGGCCAAAAGTATTCTTAAGTCACGCGGGATGGGATCTTGCTTATTGTTATTGCTAATATACAAATGCATAAAGCTGTAAAACTAGATTTAAAAATGTCAATTGTCTATGACATGTTATTTTGTCTTTGCCGCTCTCTCTCTTTCTTAAGATTTTCACGGTGCGGCTGCTAATTATGAATGAAATGAATATTACGTTAAAATATGGGTGTCACACATTTTAACGCATCTAGGGAGTGCTTGGCGCGAATTAAATGGTAACAGAGTTCATGATGGTGACTGATGAAGTGAGCAAAACCACTTTTTACGTGGTTTTCACCACAACATCAAACACCATCAAAAGACTTATTTTCAATGATTCTGCATAATTGCACATCAACACGGATGCTTGTGCATCAAAATAACACCACTTTCACTGCACAAAATCCACTCTGTAACAATTTATGAATTAGCGAAAATAAATCTGACTGACACCACGAAACGCGCCAAACACTCCTTCAAACAACGTTATCTTGTATGAAGTTGCGACAGACTGATAATGTTAAACGTATTGTAATATATACTCTTTGGTTAATGTATCCGTAGTATTATTGTCCTCTATGTTGTATTCTCTTTGGGTCGACCAAGCGGGTCTACCGACATACGGCTGTTTCATAGTGTAATAAATACTCTTTGGGCTGTTTGTTTCCCATCTGTTTACTATTTAATTTGTGGCCGGGCGGCAAAGAGTAATTATATTACACAACTTTTATATTAATTTATATTGTACTTAAATTTTTTACTTAAATCTTATAAAAATTTGAGTTTTTAATTAAATACTCACTCATCTCAAAGAATGGAACAAAACAAATAGTAATATGTAATTGGTATAATTTCATTAATGTAATAGTAACATACCAAATGTAAATTAATTTATCACTTTACCACTTACGGGAATTTACTGACTTCACCATTTTGAGCCATGTCGCGCCGTGGAGGTAATTATGGAGGAAACTTTAGACGAGGCCGTGGTAATGGATCTTCAAGCAGCTGGACAAACAGCCATTTTTTTAAAAGGCCAAAACGACCGCCTGGATTACGAGGACGAGAAATTGGACTTTTTTATCGAGATTTACACAATTTACAAATTAAAAGTACAGTAGGTATTTGTTTACAATTATGGTGTGTAACATTTTGTTTATTTATTTAAAGGTAATTTTTGTTATGTATAATTCTAGGTTAGTCAACCTTCGTTATTTTCAATTTATTTTTATCATTAAGTTCTATCCCTGAATACAAAATTATATCAATTATGCTGTGTGGTGATCGTAAAGCAAACCTTTAATTTCTCCTGCGGGCGTCATACAATGTGACTAAGGGTAAAGGAGAGTGATGAGTAATGGGCTGCAGTGTTCCTCTTAAACCACCAAGCAGTATGATGCTATTTGCCTGCCCAACGGATGCCAATAGGCTCACTCACCTATCATAATAGGTTGGGGAAAAAGTTTCTTCGCATTTTTTAAGAAAATTCAAAACATTTTTTAATATAGTTTATTTACATTTAACTAAAGTATGTAGGTACAGAATACTTTAGGAACCTGTATTCAACCCAACAAACACAAAAAGCGACACACTCGGATGGAAGCAAAATGGAAGATAATAGTGTTCCACCAATCTTAGATGTAGAAGTTGAAAATGCCATAAGAACACAAAAAAACGATAAAGCACCGGGACCAGACGGTGTAACCAACGAAATCCTGAAGAGTAATATCACAAATACACTAACCAGACTAACACATCTTTATAACACTATCCTGGAATCAGAATTTGTCCCCTACCAATGGACTACAAGTGACATAATACTTATATACAAAAAAGGAAATAAAGATGACATAGGAAACTATCGCCCAATTAGTATTATGTCAAATATATACAAGATATTCTCAAAAATTATTTTAAATCGTATTTCAAGAACATTAGACTACCAACAGCCAAGGGAACAGGCGGGATTTAGGTCCGGTTATTCAACAACCGACCACATGCACACTCTCAAGCAATTGGTGGAGAAATGCCAAGAATATGGATATCCATTGTACCTGGCATTCATTGACTACAACAAGGCATTCGACTCACTCGAACATCAATTCATTTGGAAAGCGCTTGAGAATCAGATGGTGGAGAAAAAATATATTAGACTTTTAAAAAATATTTATAATAGCACCACTGCTAAAATAATATTAGAATCACCTGGCGAAACCTTCCCAATACAGAAAGGAGTTAGACAGGGTGACCCACTGTCTCCAAAACTCTTCTCGGCCGTGCTGGAGGAAGTATTCAGAGAGCTACACTGGGTTAGTTTCGGAATCAATATAGACGGGCAGAAGCTGAACCACCTGAGATTTGCAGATGATCTGGTTATAATAACAGACAATCCTGAAACACTCCAAATCATGATTCAGCAACTCAATATAAAGGGCAAAGAAGTGGGTTTAACAATGAATATGTCCAAAACAAAACTGATGTCCAACAGGAACGAGATACCTATACTTATTGAAAGAGAACAGATAGAGTATGTTAAAGACTATATATACCTAGGTCAGTTGATATCCTTCTCAGATCAACTTAGCCAAGAAATAGAAAGAAGAACTATAAGTGCCTGGAAGAGATACTGGTCACTTAAAGAAATTTTCAAAGGTGATCAATACCCCATTTTTATGAAAAGAAGACTGTATAACACTTGTATTCTACCCATCCTGACATATGGATGCCAAACGTGGGCAACTACACAAAGGCTAGAAATTAAACTTAGGACTTGCCAAAGGGGAATGGAACGGAGTATGCTGGGGTTTAAAAAAATGGATAAAAAAAGAGCCAAGGACCTTCGATTGGTGACCAAATTGGAAGATAGTATTATAAAGGCACGGAAACAAAAATGGCAATGGACAGGCCATATGCTAAGGGAAACAAGGGAGAAATGGACTAAAATAATAACGGAGTGGACACCGAGGCTTAATGTAAAAAGGAAAAGAGGCAGACCATTCACAAGGTGGTCTGACAGCTTGAAGAAGGTGGCAGGTCCCTTATGGAGCAGAGCAGCTAAAGATAGAGCATTATGGAAGATTCTGGAGGAGGCCTTCGTGTCAGCAGGACACGCTGATAGCACAACGGTCTGATGTGATAATGAATAACTATTGTATTTTGTATTATCAGTAAATAAAAGGCTTATTATTATTATTATGTAGGTACCATTTTGTTCGATAACTTTTTGCCATCTTGTAGGTAGGGACATGATCCCATTGCTATAGAAATTTTGGGACTTCTGGTCAAAATACTGCGACAAGTGGTTTTGGCAGTCCTCTCGTGATGTTAACCTGACACTGCCTAAAGAATTCTGAAGAGACCGAAACAGGTGGAAATCTGAAGGTGCAAGGTCAGGACTATGCGGCGGATGCATTAACACCTCCCAGCCAAACTCTCTTAATTTTTGCTGAGTGGCTAAAGATGTGTGAGGTCTAGTGTTATCATGATGAAAAACCACTCCCCTTCTGTTGATTAATTCTGGCCGCTTTCTCTCAACTTCTTGCTTTAATCTCATCAGTTGTTCGCAGTAACGTTCAGAATCGATGGTCCTGCCTGGTGGTAACAGCTCATAATGAATAATGCCCTTCCAATCCCACCACACACACCGCATCACCTTGTTGCGAGTTAACCCGGGTTTTGCCACAGTCTGTGAAGCCTGACCGGCCTTTGACCACGACCTTTTTCGCACGTTCTTGTTGTACGTGATCCACTTTTCATCACCAGTTATCAGCTTCTTCAAAAATGGTTCGGTTTCATTACGTCGTAATAAAGAATCACAAATGAGTACACGGTTCATTAGGTTTCTTTCAGCGAGCTCGTGAGGTACCCACATGTCGAGCTTTTTTGTGTACCCAGTTTTTTTCAAATGCGCCAAAACTGTTTTGTGGTCAATTCCCAGTTCTTCAGCTACGTCGTAACTACTGACATGCCGATCTTGCTCCACTTTTTCAAAAATGGCATCCATTTTATCTGTAATAGGGCGACCAGTAGGCCTATTCCCTAACTTTTTTTGACAGTTGAAAGTGATGATCACCGAACTATTTACTAATACATTGCTGTTATCACAGGATAAGTGTCACAATAGCATTATAGTAAAGTAGTAATGGATAAGTAAATAGTTCGGTGATCATCACTTTCAACTGTCAAAAAAAGTTAGGGAATAGGCCTACAGAGCGACGTGCATCTTTGACATCAAAATTTCCGGATTGAAAACGCTTAAACCAAATTTGTGCTACTCTCACAGACACTGCACTAGGTCCATAAACATCGCAAATTTTTTTCGCTGCTTGCGTTGCATTTTTACCTTTTTTGTAGTAAAATTTATAATGTATCGAATTTCTTCATTAGATTCACTCATTTTGGCGGTACGAAAAACAAATGAAAATCACACATTTTCCTAATTTGAATTTGGAATTATGTTCTTTAAAATTTAAACTTTCAATGATACCAAAACCAGCCAGATACAAATAGTATAGCCAAAGAGATTTTATTACAAGTTTATACATACTATAATGCGAAAAGACTTTTTCCCCAACCTAATATTAACTCACTCATACACTCAGAGACGTCAATTAACGATAAAGAGTACTGAATGTCTAAAAATGACAATTCAAAACTAGTTCCTATTCTTGCTGGGTCTATGGTCTAGATTGTAATGAAAATTTTTGACATTAAATGCTCATTAAAGGTAATTGACGTCTCTGAGTGTGGCAGGTAGTGTTACCTCTGCCCCCCCTTCAGGTATAAATAGGCATGATTTATGTCTGTATGAACATAATTAACTCCTACACTTATTACATGACGTCAGCTTTTAAAAGGCTCTGTGTATACACATTATTTGTAAACAATAATTTAAATAAGTTTATTTCAATACAAATGAACATATTATTTGTCATATAATTATATAGGTAAAATGAAAAATTGTTTACTCAATTGCACATCTAGTGAAGTCAATATGACATTGAAATGATAAGTATAATAATGCAATATAATATGGATGATGTATGACACAAACAAAGAATCACTGATATAATTATTTATAATAATAATTTAGGATAAGGAGATTTGATAAAAATCACTTGTTCTCAAATTATACTTGTGTTTAATATATATTTTATAAAAATACCAAACTTAGCAATCCACCATCTTTGGTCAATTGCTGCGTTATGTCACTATAGTGTAACACCGCTTGAAATTTAATTTGCACCAAATTATTAGATCATTTTGCATTTGCAGATATTAATTGTATTGGACATGTTAGTTAATATTTCTTAGTTATAAAGGTACTTGTGTGCTATACAAAGTAAGAAAACGAAACACTACTTGTACATAACATGTTACAACTAGGTTTCATCAATTCATTTTTCTTATTTTTTCTGCTATGGAACATTTGAAAGAACTTGTTTAGAGTTTTGATGGATGTATTTGTACACCAAGCAATAATAAATAAATATTTTTTCACTCACACCTATCATCTAGCCCAAAGTAAGTAGCCTAAGCACTTGTGTTATAGATACTAGATGACGGACATATTTTTAATATAACATACATACATACATACATACATAATTCACGCCTATATCGAAGGGGTAGGCAGAGGTGAACTAGCACCCACGCTTCCCCAATTATGCTAGGTCCCATGTAATAGGTGCGAGCCTATTGCCATTTATCGGCCACAAAAGACGTAGCACTTTGCTAGGTGGTAGGTATAAGAGGAACGCTGCTGCCCATTCCTCATCACTGATTTACCCTTAGTCGCCTTGTACGACACCCACGGGAGAGATTTGGGGTGGTGACAATTGTATTCTACTCTGCCGTCACCACACGGCCATTTTTAATATAATTATGTATATAAATGTTGAAAATATACTATATAAACATATACACAACCATAACTCGGAAACAAACATTTGTGGTCATCACAAAGTTTGCCCCTACCAGGATTCGAACCTGGGACCTCATGGCCAATACCCAGCAATCTAAGCATTCGACCAAGGCGGCCGTCAAATGCAATGACAACACACATAGAAAAAGAAGAGGGTTCATGGTTCACAATTAATTTAAAATGATATCAGCAAAATCACATACTATAGAAACTGTCATGTTTTACAAAATAGTGATGTCACACAAATATCATTGCTATTTTGGTGTTTTAGCGGAAATTTTAATTTGCATTATTCAAAAATGTTTTTTTCTATCAAAATCTTAAGTTTAAAAAAATATATAATTTAAGCAAATTGGTGTAATTTATCAAAATTAGTGATCATGTCTATTATGTAAGATGTTTTCCTAAATTATAAAGTGTCAATCAATTCATGTTTACAGATAAATCTCAGAATACCGAAGCCAGTTATTACAGAACTGATCAGAAATTTAGAATTAATAGGAAATGTTGCCAAAAAGGAAGGAATAAAAATCAATCCAAAAAAATTTTCAATTCTGTTTGGACATAAATCACGTGATAAAGTCGAAAGCAGGCCAAATGACACTAAAGTATGTGATGTTATAGAACTAGATGATGAAGCAGAGGTTAAATGTGATGAGATAATTGATCTTACAAAGCAGGACGAAGAGAGTGATGTTGTAGGTAAACAATGTGATAAGTCAGAGGCTTGTGGATCCTTAGCAGCTGATTTTATCCCATTGGAATATAAAATTGATAGTGATTATGGCAACGGGAATAAAATGTTGTCCCTACGTGGTGCTGGAGACTACAAATATGGCTATGAGGATATTATAACTGGCACTTTCACTGAAAAACTGGAAGAAAGTTTATCTAAAGGGATTAACATAACACATTCAAGTGATGACATTGCAAGTTTGAATACAGTATTCTATGAAGACTTCAAAAATGTAACAAATAAATCTCAATATAAGTCTATGATGAAATTTCGAGAAACTCTCCCTACTTACAAAAAAAGAAAAGACCTTTTAAATGCTATAAATAGCAATCAAGTGGTTGTGATTAGCGGTGAGACAGGCTGTGGGAAGTCAACACAGGTATCATAACTTTTGTTTGGACATAAAGCTTATACAATTTTAAATAACTGGTTTAATTTCCAATTGTACTAAAATGGCAAACATTTAATTACATTTCAAGCTTAACATGTTTGATTTTGTGTGAATAGTCAATTAAGAAAATATGTAGTTTTTGTTATGTGTAAAAATATTATATATACGTATATTGTAACCCATTTCTGTTTATATTATAACTATGTATAAACAAGGTATAAATATTTATTTACCTCATACACTTGGAATACTTTTACAGGTACCGCAGCTAATTTTAGATGAGGCTATTCTAAATAAAAAAGGTGCTAATTGCAAAATTGTCATAACACAACCAAGACGTATAGCTGCCTCGTCCTTAGCGGCAAGAGTAGCCAGTGAAAGGGCAGAATCAGTTGGAAACTCTGTAGGATATGCAGTAAGACTTGAAAAGTGAGTATTAGAAGCAGAATACAATCCCAAGGCGCTGTGTCCACGAGCGAGAGAATCGCGACGAGTCCGCGCTTCTATCGTCACCACGAACCATCGATTATTCTGCTAGCGTAAAGTCACGACTTGTGACGGAATCAGAGCGTGTCCCCGGCGACTCCTAAAGCGACTCTGAAACGGTTAAGCGGCTTCGCATCAAGCTCGTTCATCCTTTTTATGTCTGTTTGACCTAAAAAGGATTTGTTTTACCTAGCAACAGATTGAAAAGGAAACGAGCTTGACGCGAAGCCGGTCGACCGTTTACGAGGCCCATGACGGAATCGCCGCAATCAAGCTTGTACTTAAATTAATTGTTTAAAAAGCTTATCCCATACGTAACGTTCTTGTTTGGCGAGAGGCAACGCTGAAATCACGCTGCGTTTGACAGCGCGTCGCATGTAGCGACTATACCGCGGCGATATACGACGTGAATCACGAACGTTACCACTCTCGTCGCATCGTCACGATAACATCGCCGTGAGGACACGCGCTCATAGAGAGCTCATCGAGAAATTTGATATAGAAATACGTGGCACGACGATATATATCGCCGCGATTCTCTCGCTCGTGGAGACACCGCCTTACTCAATAAGCTAAAACGATCGGAACAAGAATGTTAACATTTCTGGCAACTTCCCACATTTTCGTTTATGCTCCTAGGTGCAGTCTCCTGTAACGACTTTGAGACAACATAATCATCAACTTGCTGCCCTGTGCCCAGTTTATCTGGAGTAGGCGCAGTATGTTTCCTCGTTGATTAATATTGTTCGGAAATCATTAAGCTATCTACCCCCTTTTTATGCCGTGCCGATATATAAACAGATAATTGTCTCAACCTGTTGTGGAAAGTCACTGCTGCGGCACAGGCCTTCCCTGTGAATTAATGAATATCGTGTGGTCATACAACCACCATACTGGACCAGTGCGATTATGTGGGTATGCATTCGGAGTAGATGAAGGAACTCTTCTTCTCCTTGCCCTGTTCCCAGGCTATCTGGGGTCGGCGCAGTATGTTCCTCTTCCATTCATATCGGTCAAACGTCATCAAGTCATCCACTCCCTTTTGATTCATATCATCCATCACACCGGAAAGGTGCTCGTGATGAATGAATATATGGAAAAGAGACAGAACGGACCATGTCGAGAGACCGATGAGGGTGATTGGAATGACAAAATCCATACAGCTCAAGGTTTTGGCTTAGCTTTTGCAGCCGGCCTCCTGCCTGACACCAACCCTCTTTAGGTATGCTGTTGTTTGCGGTTTTCCCTCCACCAGGCAATCTCCCTTAGTCGACTTTTACGACACCCATGGGATTACTCGGGGCGGCCAATTCTGCGTTACTATATTTTTGAACTCGAGTTAATATGTTTTTGGTTGGGCACCTTACCGGCCTTACTGCCGCACTCAGAGACGTCAATTAACTTTAATGAGTATTTAATGTCAAAAATGTTCATTCAAATCTGACGTTAAGTACTCATTAACGTTATTTGACGTCTCTGAGTGCGGCAGTTAGTGAGCTAACGCTAGATTTGAAAGTGACAGTTTCATGTTGTTTCCAGAATCGAAGCACGGCCCCGTGCAAGCATGATGTTTTGCACCACAGGGGTGCTTCTCGTCGACCTGGAGCTGAACCAAGGGTTGACTGAATACAGCCACGTCATACTGGACGAAGTCCACGAACGGGACTGTCATATCGACTTTGCAATGTGCATGTTGAAACAGGTAAACCTGCTCGGCTAGCATGATGAACACCGAAACACGATATGATAAAGCCATTTATCGTGTTTCGGTTGTCATGCTAGCCGGGCTGAACAATTTTGTTTGTAAAATTTGCATACGTATGTACTATCTCGGACGCTTAATCGGGCTTAAGGCGCCCTAAAATCGCTTGATAACCCGCGCGAAGAAGTCTCGCATTTCAGACAATTCGGCAGGTCACTGAATTCTGCACTTTATTTTAGGCAGTTAGAGATTAGTCTCTAAGTACGCCCAATAAGATTTTGTTCAGATTAGTCTGAACAAAATTACTACAGCCAATCAGTGCCAAGTTCCTTCCGAGTGAGTTTTACACGGCAAAGCAATCCTTTCGTAAACTGATCAAGCCCCAGTGTCGGCGATAGTTCATAAACACCTTTCCAAGGGGTAGCCAAATATTAAGCTTTACGGGACGCGCGTATAAAAACATAGTGTGCATAGACCCTTATAATCACAATTCTTTGCAGATACTCCAAAAACGCAAGGACTTGAAGCTCATACTAATGAGCGCCACTTTAGATGCTGACAAGTTATCGGCATACTTTAACGATTGCCCTATGATGCACATAGAAGGCTTAGCGTACCCGGTGGAGGACGTTTACCTGGAGGACATACTTACCATGACTGGGTTTAAGCTTGACCCGGCTCCGGAAATGAATCAACGCAATAATAAAAGACACAATAAGAGATTCCAGCACGGTGCCAGCGATATGGAAAAAGCGATACAATATCGAGCTGAAATAGGTAATGTTAGCTGTTTTTAACTTTCGTGGTATCGCATATCGTATCTTATGTATCGTATGGTTCGCCCATCGGAATTGAATCGGAAAGAAGTCCCGGGTCGATCCCCAGAGGGGTACAAATTTGCACTCAGTTGGTGGTAGGACTTCTTTAAAATCCGCCTGGCTAGATAGCTACCACCATCTTATCAAAAATCTGTCGCCATAAACAGCATTATTGTGTTCCGACAATATTGTGATAAGATAGCCAGCGCCTCTGTGGTTGAGGGTTCCAGGTGAAGCTCGATTCCTTCTTTGGCCCTTATCGTCACTTGCCATCAGGTGAGATCAAGGGCAAGAGCTTCCCTGTCAAACATAAAAATAAATTAAACTACCATCTAATTCAAAGTAATCTTGAAGTTCAGTGTTGCTTGTATTGTATTGCTTTTTATACAGCACAAAAGTTAGACAGTTGTTTGACAGAATATTGTAACTGGAATGAATTTCTTTCAGACGCCTGGCTGAGACCCATGCGGCATAATCTCCACCCCTCCGTTTACAACACACTCCAAGACCATAGAATAGAAACGTTGAACCTTGATCTAATATTTGCGCTACTGACGCACATATGTAGGGGGCCACCGGGCGCAGTTCTGATTTTCTTACCCGGAATATCGGATATAACGAAACTGATATCGATGATAACGGGAAGGCAATCGATGCTGGCCTCCAGGCTTCAAATATACGCTCTCCATTCAAAGCTGCCATCTCTGGACCAACAAAAGATATTCGAGAGACCACCCGATTCTATTCGCAAGATAGTAGTGGCTACGAATATAGCAGAGACATCTATCACGATAGACGACATAGTCTACGTTGTTGACTGCGGCAAAATAAAGTACAGTGGGCTCAATATAGAGAATTACACTTCCACATTGAAAACGGAGTGGGCGTCCCAAGCCAATTTGCGTCAAAGGTATGTTTTATTAGTTCAGACAAAGTCAATTAGCATCATCTCTTCGTGCCCTGTGTTATTTTTAATTTTAAATTGCATCAATACAAATGTTTCTTTAAAATATAGTTTATGTCACACCTGATGACAGACCATAAAGTTCTTAATCAGAGGGTGACATAAAACTATGATCTTACATACAAAGTGGACTTTTCCGCCTGCTACGCGTAAGAAAAATGCCACTTCCTGATCAGAGAGTGACATAAAACTATGATCTTACCTCGAGCGATAAAAAAGAAAGCCCCAGATCGCATATTTATCGCCCTCGCCGAATTGACTTGCGATCTGAGACACTCCTTGTTTTATTGCCCTTGGTATATAATCTACTATTATTTAGGGTAAAGTAGACACCTAAAAACGTCAGCCCGGCTAGCATGACCACCAAAACACTATATGATATAGCCATTTATGCGTTGAACTGTCAAAAATCATTGGAATTTAACACTTGAATAAGCCAAAATTCAATAATCGCTTAATGAATTGTCAAAAATCCAATGATTTCTGTAAGTTCAATACGATAAATGGCTATATCATATCGTGTTTCAGTGGTCATGCCAGCCGGGCAGGTGTAGTTTTTCAATATCAATAGTACCTAAATCTGACTACTCCCGCAGACGTGGCAGGGCCGGCCGCTGCCAGCCAGGCGTCTGCTACCACCTGGTGACATCCTACCGCGCCAGTAAGCTGGACGAGAGACTGCTGCCCGAGCTGCAGAGGAGCAACTTGCTGGAGCCAGTCCTGACCATCAAGCGGCTCAGGCTGGGCAAGGCGGCGGACGCACTGCAAAAAGTACCGGACCCCCCCGCGGAGACCACCGTCGAGAGAGCCGTCAGCCATTTGCAGCAGTGAGCCATACTTAAACATTACATTCAGTTTGAAATCCTCAAGTTCAGATTGAACGGACATCTTCTGGGCGAGCGTGTGCCATCTTAGGCCTAATCATCGTTTTCCGTAATGCATGATTGTGGTTTAACGCTCTGCCTATCTAACTTTAAAAAAATACATACTTAAATCACGCGTATACGTATAACAAATAGCGTATACGTATACAAAAAGTATACGTATAACAAAAATAACGCACACCCTGAACACTACCCATGCAAACTAAGGGCCGGCGTGCATTGGCGGCATGGCAGGGTATTTTATAGGCGACGAATGAAAATATAACTAAATAATATGAACATAAAGTTGAAAGTCCAATGTTGAAGGTCGTAGGTACAAAAACAATGCCGTGGGATGCTTAGGCATGCCGTGTCGGCAGCCTTAGGAACGCCTCGGCATCTGTCGGTATGCTTTGGCGGTCTTCGGAATACCGAGAGATACCGCGACAAGCCAAGACCTAAGAACGCCTCGGCATGCCTAAGGACGCCTCGGCACGCTTAAGGATACCACGGCATCGTTACCGCCAGTGTGCGCTTACATGTAGGGATGCCGAAGGATCCCTTGCCGTGCCGTGCCGCCTATGTGCGCCGGCCCTAAAGGTCACAGCTCATTAGACGTCCCGGCGTGGAACAAACGAATAAGCTCTACATATTATCTAGAGATTGAAAAATCAGAGCTTCAATTAGCGTATTACCTACTTTTTTAATGCTTATGTTTGTACAAAGATTTTGGTGGTTAGAAAAAGAATTTCGAAAAATTATGATCTTGAGGCGGGAATCGAACCCGCGTCCGCTGCTATCCGGGCAGGTGCCTGACCGCTCGGCCACCCAAGACACTATTTAACTTGCCGAAATTCTTCTAACCTTTACACTTCACGTTGTAAGCCAACGGGTACCCTCGCAATGTAGAAATAAATTTCAAACATTCCAAAGCAGATATTTTTACAAATACCGTGCGTTCGGTTAAGCTTGGGTTTGCTTTATAAACTATTTGATTTTAATTTTAACATTATATAAATGTTAGAAAAATTAGTACAAAGATTTTGGTGGTTAGAAAAAGATTTTCGAAAAATTATGATCTTGAGGCGGGAATCGAACCCGCGTCCGCTGCTATCCGGGCAGGTGCCTGACCGCTCGGCCACCCAAGACACTATTTAACATGCCGAAATTCTGAAGCGGACGCGGGCTTGATTCCCGCCTCAAGATCATAATTTTTCGAAATTCTTTTTCTTACCGCCAAAATCTTTGTACTAATTTTTCTAACACTTATATAATATTAAAATTAAAATCAAATTGCTTATGTTTGTTCCATTTCAAGATGCGGGGCGCTGGATTTCAAAGAGCTCCTGACTCCGCTCGGTTGGCATTTAGCGAGGCTTCCCTTGCATCCCACTGCTGGGAAGCTGGTCCTGTTGGGGGCACTGTTCGGGTGCCTCGATCGCGCTGTAAGCGTGGCGGCTGTGTGGAGTTTCAAGGATCCGTTTATTCTAGTCATTGGTATGTACTGTTTTTGGAATTTACCTCACCATTGGCTCAAGTGTTCTTTAATTAACGTTATAGTGAGACGATAACTCTTGGGCCGGTTTTTTGATGCATAGTTAACTGTTAACCAATTGTTAAAAATTGTTAGTAATCTTTAAATATCACTAATATTTAACAATTAATAACAATATCAGACTGATATTTATCCATTAGTAACATTGTAACTAAAATTGTTACTAATCGTTACATATCAGACATAAATTTAGCAATTAGTAACAGTTTTTAACAATTGGTTGAGTTAACTATGGATCAAAAAACCGACCTTTAGCATCCCATAGATTCACCGTGCGGGTGCCGGGTCTAAAGTGTGGCTAAGAGGGAAGTCAGTGACCTTATGACCTAGGACTTGCGAACCAAGTGTAGGTTTAAGGGATGCCTTGACAACTATTCAACGCTCACCTCCGTCACCCCGACTTCTCTCTCTCTGACTAGCCATATTTAATGAGATTCCGTGATTAAAATTTGAGATATTATGATAAGTAGAATTAGCGAATAGACTAATCCGATTCGTTTTTACCGGTAGTGTTTTGAAATGAAATTGAGGAATACCCAAAATCTAATATTTGAATAGTTTTGCAAACTTTTGTTAAAATAAATTTAAAATCAGGATTTATTTATTTATTTTACAATTAATACAATGCAATAAAATTTGATGAATGCCTTTATTATATTCCCTTAATAGTTTGTGGTTCATATTTTAAATTTGGTTACATTCAGAAAGTTCTTTTTAAGTTAACCTTAGGTACTTTTAAAACACACTATGTAGTATTGAAAATATTCATTAAATTATTTTTATTGACAGAAAAAGATGCAGAGGTGAAGGCGGTAAAGCGTGATTTCGCGCTCGGCGAGCCAAGCGATCACGTAGCGATATCGGAGGCGATCATCCAGTGGGAGCGAAGCAGCAGAAAGCGGGACTTCGCTTACAGACATTTTTTGTCGAATAACACGCTGGAGCTCTTGAGCGACATGAAAAACCAAATCGGTGGCAATTTGAACCAAATGGGCTTCTTAAACTCTAATAATGTGAGGGCGTCATGGGAAAATCGGAATTCCAATAATTTGAGCTTGTTCAAAGCCATCGTGGCGGCTTCGCTGTATCCCAACATTGCAACAGCTAGGTAAGTTTCGCATTTATATTATGACTTTATTCACTTTATTACTTTACTTGAGAAACGGGCAGCAGGGTTCCTCTTATACCACCTAGCCTAATGTACTGCGACTTTTGTGCCCGGTAAATGGCAATAGGCATGCCATCTATTTCATTGGACCTAACATAATTGGCGAAACGTGGGTGCTAATTCACCTCTAGGTCTATGTTATTCTACCTCTACGTTATTTATGTATGTATGTATGTTTATTCACATAACATCATTTGGCTGCTACTACTAGTGCTATCTTACAAATGTGAGTCCACTACCTATGGCTATGTATATCTTAATATCTGTTTTATTTTTCTCATTGTGTGCATAATTATGTTATGACAAGAAACAATTGTTACTCACTAGTTTGACTGGTTAGCTGGAAGAGAATGTCCATTGACACAAAGCCCACCCCGTTAAATTGCTGTGCCCTATATCGCATTATCATCACATCTCGAGTTGATGGATTATCCATATCTGTTGGCAGACTAGGCTTAGTAGCCAACTAGCCATTATTTATGGCCGGTTTCGTCGAATAGCTCGATCGCTGGCTATCGGCCAAGAGGTCCCGGGTTAGTATCCTGGTATGGTCAACATCTAACACTTTTTCTTCTCGCCACCCTGTTCCCAGTCTATCTGGGGTCGGCGCAGTATGTTTCCTCTTCCATTCATATCAGTCTGACGTCATCAAGCCATCCACTACCTTTTGATTAATATCATCCATCACACCACCGAAAAGGTGCTAGTGATGAAAAGAGACAGATCGGACTATTAGAGAGATGATCGGACGGAGAGAGATTGGAATGACAAAATTCCAATCCATACTGCCCAAAGTTTTGGCTTAGGTTTTACAGCCGGCCGCCTGCCTGACACTAACCCTCTTTGGGTATGCTGTTGTTGGTGATTTGCCCTCCACCATTCGGGTGCCCAAGATGCTTATTGGTCTACACCGGGCAATCTCCCTTATTCGACTTTTACAACACCCATAGGATGAGTCGATGCTGGCACATTCTGCGTTATTTTTTTGCTTGCACGCCAGCATGGAAGACGTGGATCCACACTTAACACAGACATTGAAATTTTTTCTCTCTAAATTTGCCTTTAGGCTAGACAAAAGGTGTGAGTTTAAGAAATATTTATGATACATGACTTAGATAAAACTACAACTAAGCACATCTTTTAGGTGGTCCGGAAGTCGGAATCCATACAAACAAAAGAGGGTAAGAGCCCGGATCCCCGAAGGCAATATACAAATACACCCCAGCAGTCTGATGGTACCACCGCAGCGTGGCCTGGTTACCCTGTGCTCCAATCCTGGAGCTAACTGGCTGGTATACTGGCTGAAGCAGAGGTCATCAGACCTGTTCCTTATTGAAGTGACCCTGGTTTATACGCTGCCTTTGCTCTTCTTTGGAGAGTTGCAGGTGTCTGCCAGTGAGTAATAGTGTTCTTTATTTTATATGTTTCACAAACTGAACGTTCCACATCATCGTCACTGAGCTCCTGATCGTGTGTAAGAAGAACTGGGCTGATTGTACTTAATGTTTTAATATTAACAAACATTCCTTCGTCTCCTTGCACTATACTACTACTAACGTAGTTTTGTACAATAAACTTTCCGCATTTGTTTTATTTCAATGGCAGCACTTGCTTACATAGATAATAATTATTCATTCAAATTCATCTAGGAAGTGAATAATTAATTTACAAAAATCCTACAGTTCCACTTTTTTAGAAATTTAAAATTATAATTTTAACTTTAGACCAAACAACCGCCATAACTACCAGCAAGACTGTGATGAGTATAACCTACTGACCATAGGAAATAGACATGTTCTCATGGATATGAGTTTCCTTCACGATGTGTTGCATAGTCGTGTAGACTGCCGTGAGCTAGTTGAAACCATCTCATATAAGGTACCTCCTAAGCGTAATCGCCGCCATCCGCAGCCACTGTTTCACATACCCCGAAGGAAAACAAAATATGCTAGTAAAGTAGTAGAAGCAAAGTAATGCACCTTTAATTAGATTACCATGTAATTATAATAAATTCTTCAAGACAATCGATTTGTTCTCTAACAGTAAACAGAAATTTAAATCCAAAATAGCAAGTCGTCTTCTAACTCTAAATATGAGTAAATAACACTTAATTATGAGGTATGTTTTAGTGTAATAATCTCATACTATGAACAATTTCGCGCTGGTTACGGTTGTGTGTTTCTTGTTTTTAGTGACTGCAGGTAGTATTTCACTCTGACTGCTCTCCTGAGGATTTGTTATTTGCTGTTATATCTTTGACCTATATACCTATATAAAATCAATATAATTCTTAAATTGTTTAATAATACTTACCTTTGAAGTATGTACCTACAGATAGAATGTTTGATACTGTTTTGATTGCCGAGAATTGAACTCAAACTAAATGGACTTTTATAAGTGTACATTTCCGTACCGTTTTGAGACGAAATAATTATGTCATTGAAATAATTAATATAGGATAAAAATACATTACTTATAGCAATTAACGAGTTAAAGGGTTTTGTATCTTCTGTGTTATGTTTTAATGTTAAGTACCTATTATTTAAGTAGTTTCAGGGAAACCTTTAATTGGCCTTACTTATAACATGTATCATGTAAACTTGTTTTATTAACATGTAACGCTGTTGGTTTTCACAATTAAAAAAAAATCCATCTATATAAAAAAATATGTAATATTGTCAATTAGCGTAAATAATCAAAAAAAAACAAACAAAGGTCACGGAAAACATTCCGTGACCTTTGTTTGTTTTTATGAGTAAATTTATAAAATATTGACATTACTTTTACCATTTTAGTTGAAGACGATCCAGACGAGTGTTATATCTCGATATCCAATTACAAAATACATATGCTGAAGGAGACAGCCGAACTACTATTGGAGCTTCGAAATCTGCTGGACCAAGTACTAGCTGCGAAGATCATGGTTTCTAGCACCCATTCCACTAAGCACTCTGAATTTGAGGAGAGGGTTTTGAAGTAAGTCCGAAGTAAAACTATTAGCACTGACAATTTTTGTGAAGCGCTGAATGACAATACTTTTATGTTCATAAAATGTTTTTCATTAAGGGCCTGTTTTACAATCGACAAGTAAGTTCGAAGTAGCTTACATTGCAGTCCGATAGACATATATTTCATATTACAACTGTCAAATGATCTACGAAGTAAGCTACTTAGAACTTACTTGTCGATTGTGAAACAGGCCCTTACTGCCGCACTCAGAGACATCAAATAACTTTAATGAGTACTTAATGTCAAAATTTTTCATTTAAATTTAGACCAAAGACTTGACAAGAATAGAGACTAGTTTTGAATTGTCATTTTTTGACATTCAGTACTCATTATCGTTAATTGACTTCTCTGAGTGCGGCAGTAGTCCATAATTTTAAATATGACGTCGTGTTGCTATGTATGTGTAGTCATTAATGTAAATTTATTTGAAAATTTCTAACTTTATTCATCCGACAGTGATAGGTTACCGTCAAATCATTTAATGTAACAGTGTTTTCTTTGTTTTAGTGCTGTGATTGAAGTACTAACAGCCGAAGACGAACGAGTTGAATATATAGATGATGAGTCTGATAGCTCTGAAACTAATTAAGTTACAGTGCCTCCAATTTATCCTGTCAAATTTTGATGTCGCTAGTGGTGAACAAAGAGTGTCATAGAAATGTCAACATCTATGGGTAAATTGTAGTTCCAATTTTTGCCGCCTACCAAGATAAATTGGTGGTACTGATAAATTGGTGGTAGTAATAAAGCCAATGTAATGGGCATCGGAGACGGTCAAGCGGCTTCGCGTCAAACATGTAGATTTTCTGTTCTGCTTGCTAAACAGTGTGATTGAAACGCCTGTCAAGAGGCTTTACCATAGACTATACATACATTTAAAATCACATTAGGCGCGTATCAAGCTCATAAATTTGACTCAAGCTTCAAGCGAGCGTTGAAGACGAATAAAATGATTGAAGCAAGCTAAAATCTACGTGATTGACGCGAAGCCGCTTGACCGTCTCCGAGGCTCATTAAGCTGTCATGTTAGTGTGACAGGTGACATTTACAGAACAGTCAGTGGTGACATTAGTGTGATAATTTTAATCAGTGAACTTGATGTTTACTTTTACTGATAAGTAATACAGTAAGGTTGTTGTGAGTTATATGTAAAGTTTTTATTTATTGTTTTGTGTTTTGTGAAGTATTTTAGTAAGATTACATTGATCGTTATTATATAAACTAAAATAATAAATATGCTTGCTGTATTTGAGGTAAGTTGACCTTTTTCTAGCAGCTACATTATATATATAGCTACATTAAATATATAAAACCGATATCAATACTGATTTAATGTATTTATTTCTAAGAACATTGGATGTTCGTGTAACCTTAAACTACTAGGTATGAATAAAACTTAACCTATACCACTCTTGCAGTTTTATTTTATAATTTGTGTTTTTTTCTATTCCAGAGAAAATGTGCCAATCATTTTTGTGCATTATTAAGTAGACAGGTTCATAATCAATATATTCAAATAAATGAAAAGGGTGGAACCCGTGAAATTGTATTATGCCACGAAAAAACAAAGTAAGAATTCAGACAGGTTTTTACAATTTATTCTCTTGCCATATTAACAAACCACGGGCATTGTGAATTCTATAGACAGATTGATATCAACAATATGCCTGCATCAACTATAGATCTTATTACAATATTAATATGTTCTAAATAAAGCTAATTTCTGTTGAGGAACTCCCTATCCTTGGACATGATGGAACATCTTACGGAAGCCATAAATGAAAATAAAGATGACATATCATTGAGGGCAATAGTTTTATCTGCCAAAGGCAATGTCTTTTCTGCTGGTCATAACCTAAAAGAGTTAGTAAGTAATATAATATTGTTTAATACATATAACCTGAGTTTTAAGGATCAGAATTGCTATTGTTCCGCAATATCACATTAGCTACAGTATGATCATCAACCAACTATAAATATCCATTTGTTGCCATTGTGCAGCCGAGGTCTCCAATCATAATATCACCCTGCTTTTATACTTTCATCCCACCCATAGTGCCATAATAACACAATCCATCCATCCCCCAATATGGTCCTCCTCACTCAGGTGTAGAGGTACAGGTTTTCCTTACCAATGGCAAAATAAATAAAATCGCCGTAGGTATCCCACCATTTTGCCCAGCGCATTCAAATTAAGTCCACTTAAAGTGGCAATTCCAAACATTACCTAATGCAATGCAATACATTGAAATGGGACAGGCAATGGAACTTCGTATTTCTGGAATCAGTTATATTTTATCATCATCACCAGCCCTTTTAAGCCCCCACTGCTGGGACACAGGCCTTCCCTGAGGATGGAAGAATATAGGGAAAATGGGCCACAATCCACCACGCTGGCTCAGTTCGGATTAGTGATATCGACTGCAGATGCAGCCGAGACCAACGGCTTAATGTGCCTTCGGAAGCACGTTGGAACTCGAGTTAATCGCAGACTACGCCACTGTGCTTTGGAGCACCTCATTATTTCACCAAGTTATTTTTCAGCAAGCAAGTTCTGGACTGGATCAACACAAGCTGGTATTTCAAAAGGCAACAGAGCTAATGAAGTCTATAATATTGAGCCCCGTTCCCGTAATAGCCAAGGTTAGTTAATATGTCTTGACTGCATTCTCGCAGACTAAACATTTTCGTCAATTTAGGCTGTTTACGCACTACTCGATCATAACACCAATCTACGATCGTTGCTGTTAGGTATTATGGTGCTGTTCCACTATTTATAATCGTTTGCTGCTATATATAGCGGAGCGGTAAAATTTGCTACGAACATGCGCCGCTGCGAAGTAAAAGAGCATACCTACCTATAAAGATCACCACTCGCGTCCATCAATCCATCCATATAAAAACATAGCTTAGTTGAACTCGTTTCAACCAGTGCCATGCTAAGTGCACCTACCAATAAATACATCTCTCGTGGAAAGCCACCCTTAGAGCCCTCGTCCACTGAGACTTTTTGTAACGATGCTGTCGTTTCGTTAACGCGCGATTGCATCGCTACTAACGCGCGTTTGTTGCGTTTGCAACGCGCTACGGCATCGCGAATGTATCGATGCAAACGCGCGGCCGTGTCAGACGACATCGGTGGGAGGGTGCCGTGTGAGTGAGAACCGGGCGCGACTGAATCATGGTTACGTGGCACACGGTTAGCGACCGCGTCGCGACTGAACCGATGCGAACGCGCGATAGCATCGCTACAAAAAGTCGCCGTGGGCGGGGGCCCTTATAGTTGTATAGCGCGCGAAATGCTTTAGCCTAGCCTAGTTCCAAGGAGCAAAAGAGGAGCTTTTTTACAATACACTGTCTTTTCAGGTTAACGGGTTCGCTACAGCGGCGGGCTGCCAGCTAGTAGCCACGTGCGATATGGTTGTGTGCTCAGACACAAGTAAATTCTCAACACCTGGGTAAATAGGAGTTTAGAATTTTTACATCTTTATTCATACCTACGTGTCTCGTAACATTCTAGCGCCTTGTAGACTTCTTCGCGATTAAACAATTAAAATTTAAACTTTTAGTCATTATTTTCATTTAAGTAGTATCGTCATTTATCACAAACCGTTAAAGGCAAAAAATAAATTGAAAACCCCTTTTTATTACACTACACTTTTTATTCATTGTTACGAGGACGATTAACATTTGGAATGAACTGGATAAAACATCTGTTTATTTATCTGATCAGTCTTGAAGATCAAAATAATAATGACTCATTGATTTCTTACTATTGCTTTTTATTTCTATTCAGTAGATAGATAAGATTTAAACTAAAATAATAGGGAGAATAAGAGCGAGAAATAAATCATCGCTGCCATGACGCGCTTTTTTACCACTAAAAAATTATTGGTTGTTTATAACCATAGGCTTCTTTCTGACTTTAAAGTAAGGGATACTTTAATGAAAGGCATTCGTGTGAAATACGTTCATAGCATTTTAGAATCGACGAAAGATAAGCATATAATACAATAAAAATAAGAAATAAAAGCTATCGTCATCATAATATCAGCCCCTATGATATAAACTGCTATCCCTTTATTTAGGTACCTGCCCGGCAAGCATAACCACCGAAACACGATATGATATAGGTAGCCATTTATCGCTTTGAAATTAATGTTTTTTTTTTACTGTCTTTAGTCTGAGCGATAAATGGCTGCATCATATCGTGTTTCTGTGCTCATGCTGGCTAAGCTGACTCGCTTGTTTATAATTGCAGGGCAAACTTTGGCATTTTTTGCTCTACCCCCGGGATTGCTGTTGGGCGGTCCGTGCCGAAATCTCGGGCCACGTATATGCTATTTACAGGTGAAATAATAATATAAGCAAAAAAAATAACACTACGCCGTAAACACATTACCTACATGAACAACGAATAGCACCAGCCGAGCGAGCGTACCGCGGAAGTAGTCGGCGAGTGCCAGTATCAAAGTTTCACTACACGGACATGCCCGGACCTCGTTTTTATATAGGCCCGACTGACTGTGACGGTCCTACATAAGACAAACATCGCACGGACTTACTAGAAGCGAGGTCCGGCGTGCATGTCTGCAGGCATGTCCGTGTAGTGAATTCTTCGCTTAACACTATGAACTAGCGAAACTTATTTCCCAAGTCGCCAATAGTATTGACGGAATGTTAACGAGCAGGAAACAGCCTTACTTTCCGATTAACTTCTATGCCAGTGACTCAGTATTGCATAGAAGGCGGTTATGGCGCCATGCAATATTGCGTCACAGGCACGCAATCTGTTAATAATCAAAGAGACAACTGGCGATAACTGTTCTCGAATATTAAGTTTCACTTTTACAAACTTATTATTATAATTAATATTATGTTGCAATATAAGGGGTAAGTATTCCAAATGAATCACGGTTGATGGATGTTACAGGTGAACCAATCACAGCGCAAGAAGCTTACGACAGTGGCTTGGTGACTAAAATGGTTCCAATTGAGCAACTTGACCAAGAGGTGGAACGAATCATAGACAAAATAAAGCTCAAAAGCCGTAGTGTCATTACTTTAGGTAAACAGTTCTTTTACAAACAAATCCATCTGGATCTCTTCGAAGCTTACAAATTAGGGGAAGATATAATGGTACAGAATATAAATACTGATGACGGTCAAGAAGGCATAAAGAGTTTTGTTGAAAAACGAAAAGCTAACTGGAACCATAAATAAGTATTTCAATGATAATCTAATCACTGTGACGATATTACAACTTCAAGAGCTTAATGTGGGTGAATAAAATATACTTTAAATTACACCTATCTTTTATTTGCTACCATAATCTTACCGCGTCTCACAAGCATAAACTATAAGCATGAGACATGCATTTCACGTTACGATATAAAATATTTTTGGCCATTAAGATTTACATTATATACATTATATTGCTCTAGTACACATGTGCAGTGATTATTTGAACATTTGCATAAAGGCCACGCCACACGACATTACATTTTTAGCACAAAAATCCAATACATTTATAAAGTACTTGAATTTCCCAAGAAAAAAGGCATGATGAATATTACAAACTTAATACTAATGCTTTTAATGATAAAACATAATATTATTAAATCTAATTGTAATAATTTATGGTAAATAATTATGTATGATCGTTTATTGTCACTAATTAAGACTTGCTACTGTTGAATTACTGTCACTCACAAGTGTTGTGCAAAGTAATTAAAGAAAGCACTGAGAATACAACCCAAAAGTGATGGAAATTTATTATGTTTATATTGCAAACATTTATAAGTAACCTAAATATAATAACACACTAAAAAGTTAGAAACAAAATAAATGCTTCAAATTCGGAAAAAGGCCTCTATGTAGATCTATCTATATATATAATTTATAAAGATTAAACAATGAAAGTATACAGTAATATACTAAATAACTGTTTTCATGTGATAGGTAAAAATCTATTACAATAGTGAAAATGTATACTTAATAATTTTAAAGTCTCTTGAATTCAATAAGAATTGAATAAATAATATTCACAAGTGTAAGAATATTATCAGTCATTGTGGGAATGTAATTTTCATAGTTCCCATCAACTGTTTTATTACACGTCTTCTCACTTCTTTGCCAGTTCATTTGATAGCCAATCCAGACCCTCATATAGACCTTGTCCTTGTGTAGCACACGTAGCCTGAATATACCACTGCAAAATAAATTTCAATTGTAGTACAACATGGAAATTTCTTGTCAATACCACTCACAAGAAAAGGGCAGTAACAATCTTGGGATCATCAACAGCCTTTTTAATGTCTCCACTGCAGAGGCCTTACCTATGGATGGAAGAATTGGGACTTGGAAGGGAGAATGGGATGTAAGCTACCTCGCTGGCCCAATGAGAATTGGTGGGTATCAACAACTGCAGATGCAGCCAGTACCAATGGTTTAATGAACCTTCTGAAGCATGGCGGAACCAGAGTTAATAAATTTTTTTAACCCATTCAATGACCGGCCTTAGCAACAATGCTGAGTTTACACAATCGCAGGCCGAGCGCGATATGCCGCTGGCGCTGAAGATCTCATTGAGCGATAGACTTGCATAATCCCCATAAGTTGACCTACATGCTACATTTTAGGTGTCAATTGAGGTGCAACAACCGTCTGAGCCTGTAACCATAAAAATGTTGATACCGCTGCATCCACACATCCAAAATTCCATGTAGACTTTTTTCATCATACCTCATAAGATGACTCCAATATTGGTCCAACTTATGTTCTGAGGTAATAATTGCCTAACAAATGGCATGTTATTTTTCTTAAGTATCTTCTATTTAATATATAAGAGCATTTTATAAAATAAAAGATACAAATGAAAAATAACTACAACAACTTTTTGATGGAATTGAAAATCATTCTCAATGTAAAATGTATAGTGTGCCTGCACATTACCTGTGTAATTCGGTTAGAAATTAAATACTCACACGACGATTCCTGAGATTATTCAGATTAAGAGCATTGGTCAGTTCAGCTGCTGTCATTGCATTAGGCATATCTTGTTTATTTGCAAAAACTAAGATTACTGCATCTCTTAATTCATCTTCTTTAAGCTAGAAAAGAGAGAGAACACAAAACTCTTAGCATGCCATGGATACACGAGGTATGTAGTATAATTTTAAGTAACATTAAAAATAAATTAAAGAATAATCATAAAACAACAACAACATTATCATATTGTTGACTAAGTTATTACACCACTAATTAATTTTATGATAACATTCTCAACATCAATTATCATTCCCTGTCAACCCCTCATTACATTTTAACAAATTTATTCATCTACTTATAGTTTGAAAAATATAGGGTGATTGATATGACTGCTGTCATACTAATACAAATTTTTGTCAATCCTTTTCGCACTTATAGCAGTTTGATATTTGTTGCTTGCTGTCACAGCGATCAAGCAAAATTTAACGAACTATAGTAAAATTTAGGGGAATCTAAAAATCATAACTTTTTTAGAACTGTCCAAGGAGAAAGTTCCTTACAATTGAGCAAATTTAAAAAATGAAATATGTCATAAAAATGTATTATGTCACAATAATTGTAAATAGATATATTTAAATAAATATATTAGTAAATAACCGTGTGGTGACGGCAGAGTAGAATACAGTTGTCACCACCCCAAAACTCCCGTGGGTATCGTACAAGGCGACTAAGGATAAATCATTGATGAGGAATGGGCAGCAGCGTTCCTCTTATACCACCCAGCAATGTACTGCGACTTTGGGCCCGATAAATGGCAATAGGCCACCTATTACATGGGACCTGACATATTTGGAGAAACGTGGGTGCTAGTTCACCTCTGCCTACCCCTTCGGGGATATAGGCGTGATTTATGTATGTATAAATAATAAATAAATAAATATTTTTACACTCACACCTATCATCTAGCCCAAAGTAAGTAGCCTAAGCACTTGTGTTATGGATACTAGATGACGGACATATTTTTAATATAATTATGTATATAAATGTTGAAAATATACTACATAAACATATATACAACCATGACTCGGAAACAAACATTTGAGGTCATCACAAAGTTTGCCCCTACCAGGATTCGAACCCGGGACCTCTTGGCCAATACCCAGCAATCTGAGCATTCGACCAAGGCGGCCGGATGTATGTATGTATGTAAATAGCACATTTTAATACATAATCATTTCAACTATGAATAATAATAAATTACTTATTTTCATTCACAATTTATTACTTATATTTGCAATGAAATTAAATTACCATAGATATTAGCAATAAACAGATAATAAAATTAGTTTGTTGTAAAGTAAATTAAACAAATATATCATACATTCACACATCACTTTGTCCAAAGCTTCTCTTGTGGAAACTGGACAATGGCAAATATATACCTTTAAAAATATAATCGATATTGAAAATATACTACATAACATAAAGAAGCACGTTTCCAAAACAGAGAGTTGATCACCCAAACCTACCATCATGTATAATGTGACTCATCTGAATACCAATGATGAAAATAAAAATAAAAGATAGTGGTCACCTTTTATATTTTTTTTCATCATTGATATATTGAAATAAAAATGGATATTAACAGATACATAATTATTTTTACATTAAATAAACAGATACTACGTACCATGTTTGCAAGCTCATTTTCAGCTTCTGCTATTCTTTTCGTATCACTTGAGTCAACAACAAAGATGAGCCCTTGTGTATTCTGGTAATAATGGCGCCATAGCGGTCTAATCTTATCCTGACCACCGACATCCCATACAGTGAAACTAATGTTCTTGTACTCTACTGTTTCTACATTGAAACCAATAGTCGGTATTGTAGTTACGATCTCGCCTAATTTTAACTTGTAAAGTATAGTAGTTTTACCAGCGGCATCAAGACCCACTGTAATAAAAAATATATGATTAACACATGGATCCCTAATATTCATGTGAATATGTTTATTTTTTGCAATACAATTTATATTCTACGCAATCACAACGATGAGCTGTCATGTCACTTACCCATAAGGATCCGCATCTGTTTTTTTCCGAAAAGCTTCGTGAAAACACTTGATATTGTTAAGCCCATGATTTCCTTATTAAATAGGTTTATAGAATGTTATATTCAATACAGTAATTGCAAAGAAGTTTTTGAAATAAAAGGCTAAAACAAAGTTTAACACACCGCCCGCTCGTAAGTCTACGTATCCAATTTTTTTACGTCAGATAATAGTGAAGCGCCTATCAACAAGAGTCTCAAAGTGAAACGAAATCACAATCGAAAATATTTATATATCGATATGACCACAGAGTAGAGAGGATCGGATGACTAATCATTCATGAGGTGTTAGGCTGGCCGCCTTACCAGTCGTTATACCAACGACCGCTCCACGCCATCATTCCAAAATAAAGCATAAATGTTCCATGTTTCCGGAATCCAACGTGGAAGGAATGGAGCGACGAAATTTTTTTTTTCAATCAATACAAATCCGTCACTCCATTGCTCAAAATCCAACGCGATCGTGTGTGGGGGAAGTGGGGAATCTGATAAGTAGTAGTATGGACATGTAAAGGTCTCAGCATACGTAACGGGAAAATACCCCGGGCGGGACCTCTCTCCTTCATAACGCCCCGCGCACCTCCCGTACGTGACTCCGTGATATGTCCTTCATGGGACATTTTATATGAAACGATATTTCGGCAGTCCCCGTCCTTTTTTTGACACTTGAGAGTGATAATAACTGAACTATTGACTGATCCATTACTACTTTACTATTACGCTATTTTGACACTTGCCCTGTGAAAATAGTTCGGTGATCATCCCTTTAACTGTCAAAAGAAGTTAGTGAATTGGCCTGCAGTATGCCCATTCCCTACAGTAGGCCTACAGGTCCCGTCCGAGGGATTTTCCCGTTACGTATACAGAGACCTTAGTAAATAAACTCAGTCTTCTTCTTCTTCTCCCTGCCCTTATCCTACTCTAAGTAGGGTCGGCACATAAACTCAGTCACGATTAATTATTAAAGTATAAAAAACTTTTCTAATAATTCATCATTTATCTAAAAATTATAATTTATTTACAGAGTTGTAAATAAATTATAATGTTTAGTTAGCAAAACTACATAAACTTATATAAAAAATACTAACAATATATAACTTAGTATTTTTTCAAAGGAATATTTAATGCATACACACTTTTGGCCACTGGGCCAAACCACCAACAACAGCATAGCAAAGAGGGTTAGTGTCAGGCAGGCGGCCGGCTGTAAAACCTAAGCCAAAACTTTGAGCAGTATGGATTGGAATGTTGTCATTCCAATCACTCTCTCCGTTCATCGGTCTCTCGACATGGTCCGTTCCGTCTCTTTTCTATACATTCATTCATCACTAGCACCTTTACGGTGTGATGGATGATATGAATCAAAAGGGAGTGGATGGCTTGATGACGTCTGACCGATATGAATGGAAGAGGAAACATACTGCGCAGACCCTAGATATACTGGGAACAGGGCAGGGAGAAGAAGACTTTTGGCCACTGGGCGTTGTGAGACAACTCTTCATCGTATTTGACATTGTAGGAGGTAAACGTAGTGTATTATATACTCTTTGGTAGGAGGCTACAGAACGTTCACAGTTATTTTACCTCTGACACTTTTCATCATCCTGCTCTAACATATGGAAATATCATATTAGTATCCTTTTCTCACATGAAACGTAAATGGAAACGTCAGAGGTAAAATAACTGTGGACGCACTGTAGAAATTGGTAAATTTGTCAGCCGAAAGGGAATTTTCAGATTCCTACCCTTGATTCTTGTTGAATATTCAAATTCAAATACTTTATTGCTTATAATAATATGATATAATTGTACGGCTGACTACAATTCATTTGTTGCTTAATTATAATTATTACTACGCTATAACTAGATTGAATTAAAACTATTGATAATGACATAAGTCTATTATCTGTGCAAACAATTTCACATGACAGTTGACATTGACAACAAGAATTCAACTAAAGTTTGCTGTCATGGGTCGTCATAGAAACGTAATATTTTAGAAAAACTTTTCATTTTTGGCCGGAATCGACATGGAGATTTATGAAGGTAAGTCTTCTAATAAATTATTTATATATTTTTGTGTAACCTGCTTTTTTTCAGAATCCGATTCCTAATAAGTATCTATTTTAATTTATCTGAAAATCAAACAGGTTCGCACTTTGCAATGTGAAGGTCCTACTAACAATATTATGTCGATAATTAATCTTTGCTGATAAATAATTACCAATTTTAATTTGTTTTGTATCATGTAGTTTGGTCATAATAAATTTGTGCAATCTCTATAAATAAATAAAAATACAACACTACCTACTTAAACCTTCCCTTGTTTATTTTTAATTCGAATTATCTGTATAAATATTTTCTCTCTTATTGGTATTTGTTTATCGCCGTAATTGGCCGGGCATGCTTTAAAAAAATTTAACTTTGATGATATCAAATAAATAGCGTAAATGCTCGGTTGTCGTACGTAATATACAACTTTTAAATTTAATTTGTAATGTACCTTGAGCAGACCATAGTATACCTCCTCCTTGCTTAGATAAGTTTAGATAAAATTGCGCAGAGGTTGAATATATTTCAATCGTCATTGTTTGCATGGAACAGTTAGCAAAAACGCATAAGGGGCGCCAGGTCAGTTGCCCAACGTTTTGTTTTAGCGATGGCAGGTATGGGTTGTAAATATGCAATAGCCCGGAGGCTTACGTCATGGCGTCTCGGCGCTCGCTTAAAAGTCGTTTGGAACATAAACACGCTAATAACACCTAACACCGTAGCTGTGTTATTAACGGAATTATCCAAAGCAACTGCTAAATTGAGCTACGTACCTACATGGTGGTAGCCACATCGTGTTATTGATTTTCAAAAGGCACCTTTAAGTGCTGATTTGTGTTCACAAATCATTTCTATATATTCCCGAAGGGGTAGGCAGAGGGGAATTAATACCCACGTTTCGCCAATTAAGTACGGTCCCATGTAATAAGGGCCGAGCTAATTGCCATCTAACGGGCACGAAAATCGCAGTGTATTCCTAGGTGGTATAGGAGAAAACCTGTAGCCCATTAGGTACTCATCTCGTACCTACGACCAGTGGGGGAGATGGGGGTTAGTGATACAAAGTTCGAAAAATACACCTTGTGAAATGTGCACTCTAATCACGACTTCAGTTCGTCGAGATACTTCTTAGATACTTGAGACACATGGAACCTTTCCTCCTAACTAGAGCATTGGAAAGCAATGTTATTGCGATCATTATGAATCGGACGTCACAGTTGTCATTGTTTCCTACGGCGATATACAGTCAACATCGTCCATCCAGGTTACCATCTTCTTCCTGCCCTATTCCCAGTTTATCTGGGGTTGGCGCAGTATTGTTTCCTCTTCTACTTATATCGATCAGACGGCATTAAGCCACCCACTCCCTTTTGATTCATATCATCCATCACACCGGTGTGATGAATGAATGTATAGAAATGAGACGGTAAGGATCATGTTGCGAGACCGATGAACTGAGAGAGTGATTGGGATAACAATAATCCAATCCATACTGCTCAAAGTTAGGTTTTACAGCCTGCCTGACACCAACCCTTTTTGGGTATGCTGTTGGTCGTGGTTTGCCCTCCACCATTCGGTTGCCCCTAGGCGCTTATTGGTTTACACCGGGCAATCGGCATCGGCATGTTACCTTAGTAGTATGTCATATTTTCGCAGTCGACTTCGAGCTTTTCACGAAAGCTGACAATCGAGTGGAGATATTTGACACTGTACATACTAGAAAACTGATAAAAAATCGCTGACTACAACAGTGACTATCTATACTAAACCAATATACTGTGCTGTACCTATCTCCTGGAAATGCGTCATATTAGTATGGAGCTACTTCTAGGAATGCGTCACATGTTGATAGGAAGAACTAATCCGATCGGTACCTATAATTTTATCTAAAAGTCGATTAAATAAAGAGTATCTTTTAAGCACCTTTTTAAGTGACAGTTAATTATGAAGTACAGCAACAGCACGTCAGACTACCACAAAATGGCAACATTTCTCAATCGATTTTGTGCTCTATTACAACCAAATTAAGGTTGACAATCGATTGAAGAAATTTGACAGTTTTGGGAAGTCTGAAGTGCCGGTGACTGTACAGTTATTGCAACCGAAATGACTAATTAATATGCTCGCGAAAAAATTACGTACAATGACGTACAATGTGCCAGCTCAGACTCACTGCAGGGGTGTCGTAAAAGTAGACCAATATGCACATTGGGGCACCCGAATTGTGGAGAGCAAACCACCAATAAAAGCATACCGAAAGAGGGTTGAGGCGGCCGGCTATAAAACCTAAGCAAAAACCTTGAGCAGCATAGATTGCAAAGTTGCCATTTCATCACTCTCTCCGAACTCCGTTCATATAGTTACAACTCAATATAGCCTGCATCATCAAATGGTGCATGGTTTGTTCCTCCGTGGCGAATTGGACAGGGATTCTGCTACGTGGCAAAACCTGACTTTTAGTTGTGAAACACATAATTTGTTACACAATAATTTCAAAGTGTTTTCCGGTGTAGACCAATAAGCATTTTGGGGCACCTGAATGGTAGAGAGCAAACCAGTAACAACACCATACCAAAACAGGGTGTTGGTGTCTGGTCGGCAGCCGGCTATAGAACCTGAACAAAAACCTTCAGCAGTATAGATGCAAAGTTGTCATCACTCTTGCGTAGTTCCAACTCAATATTGCCTGCATCATCCAATCTTACGTGGCAAGTTGGACAGGGATTCCGCTACGTGGCTAAAATCTGTCTTGGCTATGTATGCAACACGTCATTTGTTACACAATAATTGCAAAGTTCTTCCATGCAAGCCTTTCCCGGTGAGATAATGCATTATATTTTGCAACATAGTATAAGGTGTTAGTTGGAATTGCTAATGATATCTATTTTTCTCTCTAGCGCTTTCCCGTTCTCTATATTTAGCACCGAAATGTCTTCTTAATCACTTATTTATTAGGCATTATTCTCGTAAGTTGGCTATGGCCATTGTGTTTTTACGAAAAGAGTTTGTTATACTTCAGTTTAACAGTTACTTAGCACTATTCGATTTTAATTTTAACATTATATAAATGTTAGAAAAAGTAATACAAAGATTTTGGTGGTTAGAAAAAGAATTTCGAAAAATTATGATCTTGAGGCGGGAATCGAACCCGCGTCCGCTGCTATCCGGGCAGGCCTGACCGCTCGGCCACTCAAGACACTAATTAACTTGCCGAAATTCTTCTAACCTTTACATTCACGTTGTAAGCCAACGGGTACCCTCGCAATGTAGAAATAAATTTCAAACATTCCAAAAGCAGATATTTTTACAAATACCGTGCGTTCGGTTAAGCTTGGGTTTGCTTTATAAACTTTTCGATTTTAATTTTAACATTATATAAATGTTAGAAAAATTAATACAAAGATTTTGGTGGTTAGAAAACGAATTTCGAAAAATTATGATCTTGAGGCGGGAATCGAACCCGCGTCTGCTGCTATCCGGGCAGGTGCCTGACCGCTCGGCCACCCAAGACACTAATTAACTTCCCGAAATTCGGCGGGTTCGATTCCCGCCTCAAGATCATAATTTTTCGAAATTCTTTTTCTAACCACCGAAATCTTAGTTACTAAGCACGTCAGTGCATTCTGAAAAATTCATTGGCATGATTATAAGACCGCCCGCCCACAGGGTGACTGCAACAGCATACTACAATTGCCACTTTTATCTTATCGCGAGTACTGTTAAAGTACTTAGGGTTCATAAAAGGATAAAGGAATGGCAATCAAACAAAGGCATCGGTTATTATCCAATGTCTAAAAGTGCCCGATGGATTTTACTATTCACGAATCCAAATAAACTGACGAAATATGAGTCTTTACGCATCTCAGCTTACTGCTTCAATAATAATATACATATTATATACATGTATACATTACGCGTATGTATGTATATTAGGGGACATAGGGTGTCAGCGGATGTAACTTTTTTTTTTGTTTTGTTCACACTTCCCAGTTCTTTAGTCGAATCGATCGAGCAAATTGATTTAAAATGTTTTCCGTTATTAGTATTACCCAAATGTCTGTACCTATAATTGTTGAAACGATTCATCAAGCAAGAGTGAAAAATTTATTTTACTTTTATTGCGAACAGATTACACAGCATATAAACTTGATTGATAGATATAAGAACAATAACTCATGACCACTTGTTACGAAATTAGTGAGTCTCAAATTTCGGTTTTAGGTCGCACACTAATCTGATTGTAATTTAATTATAATTTGTGTCAACAAGAAATCTCTAAATTTTAAAACAATATTGGTTGGTATTCCCCTTTTAAAATTATACTGGGCTGCAATAAAATTAGGTAAACAATTAAAGAAACCTTTACATCATCTTGAATATTGGAGCTAACGAAATGTAGTAAAAGCTAAATTTAATTTCTTATTATTAATACCAAAAAAGGAAGCTGTAACATCTGACTATTTTTTAGACGATCAGATTAAGTTTCAGATATTATAATATGTATATAAAAAAACCTTTCTAATGGCTATCTTGTTTGATTTATCATGGGAAAACTTAGTTACTACTGCAATGAGATAAATATAAAATACTCGTTAGATTAGAGGTGATTTATATCCGTCACGAATAGCTATTTTGATTACATTATTATAAAATGCAATATTGCTTTTACTAAACAGTAGAAAGCAAATTGTTAATGCCGCCCTAATTTCTAACGCTTTTTTATGTATTAAGTTGTATTCATGGAATTGGATGGCTTACCCGAATGATGGAAGACGTAAATCATTGAGTTAAAGTATTTTTATTTTAGCTGAATCAGTCATCATCGTCACAGCTTAATACCATCGAGGTTGTAATAAATAGTCTCTGTGCGATATGTGGGCATCACCTACCACCTACCTATGACCTAGCTATTATACCCCTTCGGGTATAATAGGTTATAGGTGTGATGTATGGTATGAATAATTCCATGACCAATGACCATCATATTTTTTACTGCTACTGGCATTTCTTTCACCACGTATGTAACATTCAATATACGCTCATACAAATAATGAATGCCCTTAAAGGACTATCATTTTTATATTTTAACCTGGTTAAAGAACAAAGCTTGTCACTAATGAATCTAAACCCTATTCATCGACGAGTTCAACTGTCAGTTCAACTGCTTTCTTTTCCGCTTCGCTACTCTGATAATCCATCTTTTTTTCCGTATTTTTAGTACTTGATATATGATTTGGATGGCTGTTAATTAATCATTTTAAATGACGATGTGTTATAAAAACGATTCACGGATTCAGATTTTTCTGTTATTTCTGGTAGGTATATAAATATAAAAAATAACATGAATTTGGCATCCGGATATTATATTTGATAAAGTCCTAGGTTTTGAAATTTCAACTCTAAATAACCCATCACCGAATCGGTGTAGAAATCGGCATTTCAATATTTTCGCTTCATTACCAACGTGATTGCTTTCTGTTGTCTAACAAATTATATCTCTGCCGATATTGTACGCGTTTTATCGTTTGATCTTATTTAGCTACATTTATATTTTAATACAACCAAATAGTTACTTTTTGCTCGTCATTGTTCAGCCGAGGCAACTTTCAATTTGCTTTCCTATTCCGGATAATGTTCCATAATGTCTCACTTTACTTTTCTGTTTGGTTGAACTAATCGACATACAATAGAGTGATCTATCGTTTACGTTTAAAGTTCGTTGCACTTTGTCTATAGGTCCATGATTATCTGGTGTTGCGTTCAATTCATATGGCACAGAAAGCTAAGTCGTGCTAAATGTTTATAAAACTCATAATATTATACACCAGATGACTGTCAAATATTTTGTGAGTAGGCTGAAAGACATCTAGCGCCCACTCGTAGCTTAACGGAGTGACATTGGTCATTGTAAACAAATGTGCCCAGATGTACTTACCTACCTGCCGAAGGTGAGAATGGAATGCATCTTCGTCGTGAATTGAAGTGTCTATCATGAATCTCGTTAATGGATTTTGTGCCGAAACATCTATTCAGCATAAATTACCCTGCTTTTTGAAATTTTGTCACAAATATTCTTTTTAAAGATCTATTACATTCTTCCCTCTTTCAATTCTCTTCTCCTGAAAATCTATAAATCTTTCCATTAGGCTTTATACTTACTATATTCTCTGTTAAATCATTATACCTAATAGCCATGTCACAATAACTGATTACAGCAAGCAAAACAATCCCTTAAAATTTACATCCTCTTTCTTGTATTTTACGATGACGACACCTGTATAGCTAAATATAGATCATAGTACTTACGTTAAGTAAACTCCGTTAAAAGCACATTAAGTAGTTCAGAAGGAAATTCATATCATCAATCACTCTTTTTCTTTGCGATCATTTAAGGCGTCTGGTCATGTATTTTTGGTTGCCTCAATTTTAAGCTTTAAAGCGTACACATATAAAAGTATGAAAAGCTTGCTACCGATGCATTATTATTATCTTATTTAGGATGTTGCAAAATATAGTCTAGCTAATAATCAATTTCGCTAAAAGAAATTGGGATCTTTTTTAGCAAAAATATTCAACTTTGTCTTTGTCACTTACAGAGCGTTTTATAGCCCGTGCAGTTGTGTGAATCACATTTAACGAGTGTCAGTGTGCTTTATAGGGAAATACAAATCAAGTCACGCTTTCGTCATTACACGAGTCGTGCGCCTTATATTGCCTATTGAACCCCTGGACAAATTAGAATATCGATCCATTCTTCTCATTTCTAAGGAACGTTTCCACTTTATATTGACCCGTGATACCATGACCTGGGTCTTGAAATTGGAGCCTACTCAAATTCCAAGTGACGTCATTTTCCAAATCCACATCTTTCCGCCTATAATTTAGCATATGTTAATTTTCCTACAATGGTTTTTTATGTTCTACTGTTTTTCTTAATACTGGTACAGTTTCATTTCATCAATTTATTGTTTTTCTAATGCCTTTTTGAATTATGTTTTATCTTTTCTGTCATTATTATAAAATCTAATTATAAAATGAAGTATCTAATTGGAACTGCTATTTTTTAAATATATTTGTGGTTAAGTTAGATACTTAATTGTCCACCATAGGTTAGGTACTTTGTCAGTATTTTGGTTTAGCAAATGACAAATCTTTGCTACATATAATTAAGGTACAGGAAATATGATTTGCCAAGTCATGCTAAACATAATGTGGGGAATGGTCGATGTGCAATGCCTCTTATGTGGGTGTTGCGATTTACATTTTAAAACTTGAATTTTATTTGGCCCAGTTCAATGGCTTTTGAACAAAGAACTAGTACAAAGATTTTGGTGGTTAGAAAAAGTTCTAAAAATTATGGTCTTGATGCGGGAATCGAACCCGCGTCCACTGCAATCCAGGCAGCTGCCTCAACCGCCCAACCAAGACGCTAAATGTTTTTTAACAACCAAAAACTTTGTACTAATTTTTCTAACATTTATATAATGTTGAAATTAAAATCGACTAACTGTTCTAGATTCACGTTAACTTTAAACTTCTGAGGTATACTGAGTTTAATTATAGCTATAAGATGACTATGAGAACATTATCAGGTCATATCAAATCATGATGATTATGATGTGCCATTCAGAAAATGTTATTCGTTTGGCGCAGATTTGAAGTTTTTTGTCCGTCATCGTATAGGATTGTCATTCAGTACCTACAGCATCAGCGCATTTAGTCTTCATTATCACCTGCCCCTATCCCATCAAATTTGGCGTCGGCGTAGTATTCTCATCCCTCTTCTTTTATTCGTCATCTCATCTACGCCCTTCACCTCATATTATATCTCACACAATTTATCTTTTTTGTAGTCTCCCTACCCCAACGTACATCAACTTTCATGTCCTCCCGTTATTAATGTCCATACTAAAAACGGCAATTTTTTTAAAGTTTCTGTCACTGGCGACACTTTGAGACTCTCTCTCGCGTACTCATTCTTTATTTCTCCACTTTTGACATTTCACACATCCATCTCAAGGTCAACATTCTCATCTCTGCCGCGTGCAATTTTCTTTCATTCAGCTTTTTGGCAACTCAAGATTTAGACTTATCAATTATAAACGACAAGGTCTTGTAGATATTTCCTTTTAACTTTAGTGACATTTGTTTGTAGTTGCTGTAACCTGTCGCCATTTTATCAAAACTACGTTGATCCGGTTTATAGTTTTCCGATCGATTCTTCCAAAACTTGGAACCGTTAGTGTTGAGTATTTGATAAGATACATACTAAACGACGAGTATGGGAATGCCAATTAAAAGGTATTGAAGAAGTTATTCTGACTGAAGTATTTGAGAAGTTTTCTACGTAATCGAATTCTGACTACTAGGACTTCTCGATACATAATTCGATGGTGGTATCAATGCATATGATAAAATTATTCCATGTAGATGATATATTAATAATTAATGTTTCAAAAAACCGGGCACATTGCTTGGGTTTTGTGCACCAGAGTATGAGCGAACGGGCCGATGCGCGCCATTGCGCTTGGTTATGGTGAATACTGAACAGAAATTGTTCACTTTACTAACTGAACCATCTCTTTCCGTGATATTTGAAACGAAAGCACTCACATTAACTTTAACCAATGCAAGCTGGAGAACTGAAGAACTCTATAAAACGAATTGATTCAATATTTATTTATTTCAAAGCGGCTTAATTGAATGTAAAGCTATTTTGTTAGTTGAGATACACAGTAATACCCGTAAAAATCTTAATATTCGTTAACATAAATTCAAATTACTAGCACCTACGTGACGACACCCACATCTGTAAGCATAATCTCGGTACATTACATACCAACTTAATTTGCACAATGTCTATAGTTTAGAATTAAGTTGATAAGAGGATGACAATCCTACTTAGAGAGCTATAATAATAGGGATACAGAGATGGTTGTCGGAGCATTTTACTTACAATTGTACATCTAATTGCAAAAATATACACCCATTGACAAAACTTTTGTCCAATATTTTTATTATTCAGCGAAAATACCACGAGACGTAAACATGTTTCCGAAACGTGAGTAAAAAATTGTAGAAGAGCAATAATTGAGGACAAATGTAATATTATGCTACATCACACATACAAAACGCAGTACCAAGCAGCTTGGTGCTGCGTTGCCCAAATACACTAGTGGTCATCGCTCGGCTGAAATTATGACACTTTTTGGGATATGGGTACGGTGCATAAGCGACTACACAAACGCCGAATACTTAAACAGTATGCACTAAAGTCAAGGTTACGAAAGACTTGTTTGCATATGTTTTGTTATTCTATTATCCACTCATCCTTCACACGTTTGCTCCACAAGCGTTTACAGATGTCGAAAGCGCCACTCCCCAGGCATTCGGATTTCAACTTAAACCAATTGGACTATACCAATAGCAATTAAGTAGTATCAATAATAACCTTACGTAAAGCACAAACTGCCGCACTCAGAGACATCGATTAACTTTAATGAGTATTTAATGTCAAAAAATTTTCATTCAAATCTAGACCATAGACCCGGCAAGAATAGCGACTGGTTTTGAATTGTCATTTTTTGACGTTAAGTACTCATTAACGTTATTTGACGTCCCTGAGTGCGGCAGTTAGTCAGGTGAGAAATAGTAACTTTAGGCGCTAATTGGTACATAATTTACAATTTTTTTTTTAGAATAATACCCATAATAGTCTTCGATGAGTGTCAATAATGTATACGTATATTTAACTTATATGTATAATGCTAATGACCCTATGATTGTAAACTAAACCGCTGATTTTAATAACCAATCAATTGAGGAAGTATTTATTGTATTAAAGTTTATTTTTAATTTTTAAACCTTTGGACATTTTAAAGCAATCAATTACGACATTGTTGATCTTTTTTTGCCATAGGTATAAATATGCTATCCCGTTCTTCCCCGTGCCATTCCTTTAATGCTGTCGCACCCCGTGTGATTTATGCGCGGGTCAGCTCTCTCCCGCCCAAATTCCCTTACGTTAAATTCCATTTTTAAACGACAGAACGGATGTGTTACCCCCGTTTCTCTCACCACTTAATTTGGAAACTGTTCAAACGGAGTCTCTATGGGTCGATTGTATTTCATTTCACCGCTTGATTGGTTTGGGACGGAAACGGGACTCCGCGGAAGAGGACTTTTGTAATTTTGTGTGTCAATTCATAAAGCGCGCGGCCCGGCCGGTATTCTCATGTGGTGCGCGTGCGCAGCCGGCTGCTTTGCTTAGTTGTGTCCGCAACACGCCCAAGAATAGCCGTCGGAGCGATGGTTCCCGCCTGAAACATCAAGATAGTTGCGTTCGTAAATTGGTCATTTGCTCATAAACGGACCAACAAGTTGAGCAACTCTATTTAGGTCCGTCTGTCGCGACTAGAACGTTATCTGTTAAAGATTGAGTTTATAAATATTGAGACTTGAGAGTTCGGTATTCTCGTGGCGTGTTTATAGTATAACTCCCGCGTGTGTTGACTGTGTGTATTTTATGTTAATATGTTTTGTGCCTTATCAATCCGTATTTGTTTACTTAACACGATAGTGCTAGATAAGGAGAAGTTATGAGGTGTATACATTTATATGCCTTAATTTAATTGGCATTGCGGTCCGCCGTGTCGTGTGATAGGTGTGTAAATTTTCGTGTCTGACAGTTTATTATCTAATTCGCCTATGGTAATACCGCGTCGTGATGTGCGTATGACTGATGCATCAGCGTCGATGCAAGTGTATCGTGGGACCTATTTTCGTATCACGGAAATAAGAGCGGCAAAAGGAGCAAAAAGCACTACTAAAGCCGCCTGAAAAACTTGAGGACGCAGAGCAGTGTGTATTTTTGTCTGTTGTGGACCGATGCCTACAACTGTTGCCTGATTGCCTGCGAGTCCGGCGACATATCGTGACAATGAAGAAGAGGACCTTATCGAAACTGAAATCTATATTCGGTTCCAAGAAAGGTTGGCCTATTTTATTTTATTCTGTTGTGTAACTGCTCTATGCCCCGCTAAACGTAACAGCAGACGCGGTTTGAGAATATATTTTACAAACAACTTTGTTTTAATCTCGAGTCACGAACCAGCAATTATTTAATAAAAACTTCACGGTATGTTTTACCATTTCATTAAACCATGGATTCACGTAAAAGTACTGTAATTTTCTTCTCCGCTAAACACAAAACGGGTACAAAACTGTTTCAAATAGCATCGCACAACCTCAATATAACCTTAAAAAAATATAATAGCTATAACTTATAATTTTTTAAATAAACCTTCCTAATATATCATAATTATATTTATAATATTTTCTATACATCGTACTGCACTGAGGTATTATTTATTTACTATATGTTTTCATATTCGTAAATTTTCATTATAGGTGAAACTCTCAATGCCCGCTGTTGTGGCAATGTTTTTTTTTTGTGTATTCAAAGAATGCGAACATGCTGTTGCGATGCATTCCTTCATGCAAGCAGCTGGGGTAACTGTCTTGATTTTTTACTCGGGACAATGCGAATGCGGCCCTTCGTTGGCGCACAGCTGCTTGTATCCATTTTTATGATGCCATTACGTTTAAAAACATGTTTGAGGGTGCAAAAAATTTTGGATGAATTTTTTTTACATCACTTAACAATCATTCCAAAATATGGATGAGTCTACAGAAATAATTTAGAGACATATTTTTGTATTTTTCGTGGACATCTTTGAGGTTTGTGGTCAATTTAAAAACTTTTGGACCTTGTAAAATATTCCATATTTAAGTATACGACATTAAATTGATAATTTGTAACAATATCAAGGTAGGTATAATAGGAAGCCCTGTTTAGGTACCTAAATAACAATTATGAGTTTGCCATAGGCATTCTAAATGAATCCTACTGGTATGTAGACATTCTAAACTGGCTTGATGTCATTATCAATTTCCCAAGATCATTGGGTTTGTTTTTATGTATTTTTGTGAGTAGACAAGGTGTTTAATAAATGTTAATTTAAACATCAAAATACCGGTATTATATTTTGTAGGTATATGTTGTATAACGCCAAAACATATCGCCAAATCACGTCGTAGTCGCGTCTGCGCCGGCCGGTTGTAACTTTAAATTGTCGTAAAGCTAAAAGACCTTGAAAATTTAAACGTAACCTTACTGGGGTTATAGATAGAACACTTCTGTTTTTAAAACCTTAAATACATATAGTATATTACTAATGCTAAATCCAATAAAAACATCGTATCCGTTTTTGTTATTCTATTTGTCGTAAACGAAAATATAATTGTTAATTTGTATAATTAACTTTACCTTTTTTGGTTTGTGATGACCCTGAAGTGCTAGTGTCTTTATCTAAGTTCATAACATAGTTCCATTATACAAATAATAATGTGTTAAGTACGTATCTGAAATTAATTAGTAGTTTCATTAAAACTACCGAGTTGTTATCTACATACTAAAAAAGTGCTATCCTTTACTATAATAGGCGCGTACTTATGAGTGAAAGAGACAAATCTTTGTTAAAGTGCAACGTTGTCTCTGTCGATTGATCACTATTTTGGAGGTATCACATTATTCTGTTGAATATTAGATATCTGATAAAATTCCTCCTCCTACTCCTAGTATGCATCACCAAGTAATAAGAAACATAAAACAGTGATGTGAGGGTATTTTGTAATTTATTTTATAAATTTATAATATATCCTAGGGATGTGCATAATAATTATATCATAGAGTAGGTAAATAACCCTAAATGTTATAAGTATAGCTTCACTTGCGTACGCGCCTAGTTAGTTTTAACCGATAAGCCGTGTTACCCCAGCATGGACGTAAGAAAATCAACTTACACTTATTGTTTCGCATTCAGTATGGCACGCAGTGTCTGGTGTGTTACATGTTTCAGCGAATTTACGTTACATCGATATTGAGTTTAAAATGCTCTGTGGTTTTAGTTTTCGTCGCAAAAAAAGTGACGACAAATCTTTGAAACGGATCTTCAGATGGTCACGAGTTGGTATGTCAAATTGTCTTTTATATTTTTGTCAGAGTTTAGTCTGATTATTATTACATACTTAAATAAAACGTATTCATTAACTCTAGGTTACTGTTCAAAGTCAAAATGTCACAACCTCATTATAATTTCGATGTAAATTCCTTGCGGCGATTAACATAAGAAAAAATCACCAACTAACCAGTTCATAATTTAATATCGTAAATGAATATTGTATTATTTATTATACTTCTTTCTGTAAATGTATCTAAAACCGAACCCACTACTAATGAAAATTCAAGTTCAAACATACTGGCATGGTCTATTTGTTACTGATTTTGACAGTCAACATTACCTTAGTATCAGTTTCTAAATTGCTATCTATAACTTAGAAACTGATACTACTATATCGACTGAAGAAATAGCCTCATAAAATGTTTCTATAGTCAAAATATTCATTTGGCCGTAACAATATAATTGTTATAGAAATGTATCTTTTATATACCAGTCCCGTTCATCGACCATCATTATTCAACTCTGTGTTTAAACAGTATAAGAAACTCTCACACAACACATGCTCACAATTAAGTGGGTACCTATTAGAAAATCAGATTAACTTTTATTGCAACTTGTCATCATAATGGGCACCATCAATCATTTTGTCCACTAGCCACTTGGTTCAATTGAACAGCTTATTTCGCAAAATTTCCTTACTCACCCATAATGTCTACTTGACATTTAAAAGAATCGTCTTATCGTGGGAACATTATGGTCGTGAGTGTTACGTTTTATATATTCCTCTAATGTCTCCTAACATGTAATTGAGCTCACGCTGCTTGCAATGGTACCTACCACTTAGCCGCGCTCGTGTGGCTTCAGTATTATGTGAATTTTTCAAAGGATCATTAGCAAAATTATTAAGTTTATTACTCAACGGCACTTGTGTAACGTATTTACCGCATATTTGGTTGTTTTATTTGTTCAAACTGTACTCTACGGGGCTTCAAAGAAAAAGTTACAAAACGAATGCTTAAAACTCTCAATTTTTTATTAATCGACTTAATTTAATTTTTGTTTCTATTTCAATACGCTATTCTAGGCCCGAAATTTAAGGATTTTTATATAGATAAAAAAAACCCACAACAAACACGTTTGTTTGTGTGGAATAAGTTTTCACGAACGTAGTGCCTTCCATGTTGGCCTGAGATGGGAGCGAAAAAGTAACATAGACTTGTAGAATGTGCCAGGCCAAACTCACCGCAGGAGTACCCTAAAAATCGACAAAGGAGATGAGTCTTGATCCATCAACAACACCAGACCGATGTGATGGGTGTTATGGATCAAAAGGGAGTGAATGGCTTGATGACTTCTGACCGATATGAATGGAAGAGGAAACATACTACACCGACCCCAAATACCCTATGAACTGTGCAGGAAGATGATGATTATCGCCTACGAGGTCCCAGAACGTGGTTTGGTTCTTTTATGTTACTTTTTTATATGACCTTTTGACTTACAAACCAAGAGGATCTGCAAGTCAGTAAGCTAGAGTCTACATACATTTACAATACTAGGTATAAGTTGTCGGTAACCATGACATTGCTGCGACTTTATGTCGTCGTGGCAATAACTAGTTCCATGCAATGCTTACCTTTGAGCGGGGCGTTTTTATCTATACTATTAATTATGCGGGTTAAAAAGTCAGATTCTAGCGTCATTATAACTAACACGATACAATATACAGCTATTGGTACTATGTAATGTAATATAACTACAGTAAACATTATACATATTATTGTTTACGACAAACAATTGCTTAGAGCTATTGTCACAATCCTCGTTTTTCTTTTAAAAGGCTGAGAACCGTATTTAGTAGTAACAGGGCATCATTAGACCAAAACTTGTTGGGAAAAAGACAGAAACACAACACGTTTGTACCAAAATATATTTGCCATGCTTTGACGACAGAGATGCTGATTGTTGAAAATCAAAAGCATAATTTAGCATCAATGATTTAAAATGTGATTACAGTTTAACATTCATGGCTCGTTAAGTCAGTCTAATATTGACAGCGACACCCATAATTTCAGACCGCACGCAGAACACCTGCGTAAAGAATTAACATTAATGAAGTTGAATCGCTGAAGTGAAAATTATGACTTCACAATATTAATAATGAGCCAGCTCGAAGTATAATAAATACAACAGTTACGAAAGAAACGATTTTGAGAACGCTCACACCAAACGTCTTGATGTAAATGTATATTGACCATGTCAACGTTGGTAGCTAGACGTAGACGCAAGTTATTTGAGATACAGTATCGTTTTTCATAGGCGGAATTGTCTGTTTGGCGGTGAGCGTGGAGATAGAACGGATTTCTATTTATTCATCGACATTAAGGCCTTTTGAAATACGATTCACATTGCTTTCACTCTATGCAACGTAAGTTCAAAGTTAAAGTTAACACGCTAATGTCACGTCCCTTTTGCGCGATAAGTAAACAAATTATAACCTATGTGCGGACGAAAAATTGGTCATAATACTATAGGATGAGCCGTTCTCCTGACCTTTAGTTATATAACTAAAGCGACAAGTAAACACTGTATTTTGTATTAGTTAGTTATAAGTATTATACCGTTGTCCTCGTAGATGGTTTTACAGCCATTTTTTTGAAAATGCTTTGTAGCACTATAGACTAATTCCAGTTTGCAATACTGAGATCTCCCTCCCAAATTTTTCTTCATTCCCACGTCATAATATCAGATGGATTGACAATGCAGCCTGATGGAAAGCTGCCAAACTGTTTTCTGCATTGTCCTGATTTATATACCTACACATTTCGAAACCACAATCAGATATAACCCCCATTGTTTTCTGAAGAATTTTCACATCATTCCTATCTGTCAAACGATTCATTTCAAGCTGACGTTGCTTATTATTCAAGATCTCAATCAAGATCATCGATTTTACACTGAGAAAGTCTATGCATACTTGTGCGGTATTTTCATATAAGAACAACGTTGAGCTCAAATGGTGAATTTCTTAATCTCATCGGTAAACAAAATAACAATAATTTGTAATCTTTATTTTATAGTCTGTATTTTGGATAGGAAGTAATTATGTTTTATTACGCTCACTCTTCACGCGGATTGAGGTTGTAACATAGACACGCTTTCTTCGATCAATCATTATACTATTTGATCATTAGACTTCTAATATTCTTTGTGATATGACTTCTCGAGAATTCGGAAGGTGTTGCTTATTTTTACTTCACTAAAAGGTGTTGACAGGAATACTTCGGGAGCCATTAGCTTTACTGCCGTCTTTTTTTCCGTTGGCTTTATCCGGTTTGACGTCCAGAATATTAATAGATTAGTACTTGCCTCACATGTATAAGCTGCAAGTTTCGATCTTCACATTTACTGCATCCGTGATAAATATAAAGTTAAACAACTGTAATTCGCACTTTGCCGGTTCTAATAGACGGAACATTCCTGACATTGTTTTGCTAGTGGTCTAACCTTATAAGGCGTAAACCATATAGTGCCTCATTTACCTTTCATTACCTAGCTTTGCTTTATATTTTCTTGAACACAGATGAACATGAACAAAGATGACAGAATGAAGTTGGTCATATTGATTTTTAATTGACAGAAAATTCAATATGGCAATTTAATAAATGCGCCGTCATAATTATTATATTGGTTGGACAAAGTTAATTTTATGATATAATATATCTTGTATCTCATAAAATCAACCTTGGCAAAAACATGCACGCATGTAGGTACAATAATATTGCAGTCGTTGCTATGTAATAAATGGTTCATTGTAAATGTGCTAATTTATTGTACTTCTATCTTGTGTATCTTCATCTTGTACACACACAAATTAGCCAATTAAAACATATTTTGGGACTTAACGTAATTGGCGAAACGCGGGTGAGAATTCACCTCTGCCTACCCCTTCGGGGATATGGGCGTGATTTATGTATGTATGTATGTAAAACATCTTTTCATTCATTTTCATGAACTTTAATCAAACCAAACACAACAATCTTTGTATCTAAAAATGTCTCACGTACACTTCTTCACCCCTGTGAATACACCAAGAAATCGTGCCGGGCTACGCCAAGCACTGTCTCCCCTCGTCACATTTCCCTCGCGCTCTTGACTATATCTAGTTATAAGTGTTAGCTTTACTAATTGCAGGCTACTAATTCACCCAAATTATTGTCTCGTCCAATCGTACGAAGTACTCTATTTTAATGTTTACTCTACTATTCAAATTATAAAATTAAAATAGATTATCATTTTAGTATACCCCTGTCATACCACCGACGGCGCATGAGCATTAATAGTTGTATATACCTTCTTCTTGTTCTTCTTCTTCCTGCCCTGTTCCCAGTCTATCTGGGGTCGGCTCAGTATGTTTCCTCTTCCATTCATATGTCAGACGTCATCAAGCCATCCACTCCCTTTTGATTCATATCATCCATCCCACCGTAAAGGTGCTAGTGATGAATGAATGTATAGAAAAGAGACGGAACGGACCATGTCGAGAGACCCATGAACGGAGAGAGTGATTAGAATGACAACATTCCAATCCATACTGCTCAAGGTTGGATTGGAATGTTGGTCACCGCCTGCCTGACACCAACCCTCCTTGGGTACGCTGTTGTTGGTGGTTTGCCCTCCACCATTCGGGTGCCCCAAGGTGCTTATTGGTCTACACCGGGCAATTTCCCTTAGTCGACTTTTACGACACCCATGGGATGAGTTGGGGCTGGCCTATTCTACGTTATTTGTTCGCTCCCAGGCCAGCATAATAGTTGCATATACCATTTTGTAGAAATATTGTGACTATATAAAGTAAAATTTTAACTGCTTATGTTACTGACGGTACTACTAATCATACCTATAGCAACAATTAGTTAAAATTAGTTATTGAGGAGCTTCTGAGAATTCTAAGTAAACAGACAATACATAATTGCGGACAAATGTTACTACTTGTAGGAACTATTAAGTTGTGTCTGGCTGGCCTTCGTGTTTTATCGTCATTCACATCATGTTATAAGGAATGTCCCATATTTAGATTGATAGGACAAATACGTTCTTGATTCATGCTCCTGCTCACTCTATAATCCGTTTTAAATTCATAAGGACAATATTGCAGCCTTTCCAGATGAATTTTTAAAAAATTTAACCACCATATGTTCTTATACATTTAAATTTTAATTCTTCTTGTCAATGTTTGCCAATCTATGTCGGACGCCTCTTCTTCCTACCGTTCTCCCAAATTAATGGAGTTCGGTGCAGCTCATACATACAGATCCAGGATCCGTCTTGGTTTTTAAGGCTGGCCGCCTGCCTAAAACAAGCCTCTACGCGATGCCCTCGAAAAGGGGCGGGGATTCATAGACAGGAACTCTCCCGGCTCCTACGATTCCCACTAGACGTGAAAGGGGGTAGTGAACACTTTATTCTGCTCTGCCGTCTTCGCGTGGAATTTTAGACGCTCGTGGTATATAATAAAATTGGTATCAAATAGATCTTGCAGAATGTATTCAGAATCTAATTGAAGAAACATTAGTATAACTTGAATCCGCCAGACTGCGGCGCGCTAATAGCTCAGTTAATTTGCGTTCACCACACGCGCGAACGTTTTGTGTCGCGCATACTGGATTTATGCGGTCTTCTATTGGGAACGGCGGATGTTTTCTTGGAAAGGTTATATATTGCTGGCCTGGTCACATCTGAATAATAAAAATTGTTCTGTCGTCTCGTGGTCAAGTGTCGTCAATTTAGTTAGGATGCGCTTCATTAATTTATGGCCTAGACGAGCCGTTAGCAATAAAGCTATATGTTCGTTCAGTTCGTTAACATTGTCGTTGTTTTTGTTTTATTTCTTCCGCGTGATTGTGTCAAGTATCAATAAAATTGTCTCGAAGCTATTACGGACTGTCGAATAGTAAAAATGGATGTTCTTGCTTTTGGTCTCAGAAAGCCAGGGCAACTAAGCAACTCTAATGTGACTTTGAATTGGTCGCTTAATTGCAAGTGCTTCAAAAATATAAAACGATTATTGTCAAACATAACTAAGTTGAACCCATCCTTTGCAACATGGTCCATAAAAAATATTAAAATGTTGATGGTTGAGGATTCCAGGTGAAGCTTGTTGGAAAGACGAAGGTCTTCTTCGTAGAGCTTCCCTGTCTAGCACAAAAAAAGCTTCCATCTTTAGGTGATTATGTCCCAATGCCGTGCCAGTCCTAATTTCATGATAACGCATTTTCATCCTTCTGTTTACGTCTTCCATTCTCCAGTGCCTGTCTATCTTACTCAATAATGGATTGAGATGAGCCTATTTTGGGCTGCAGCGCTGTTTATGCGATCCGGTTGTATTCAATTAGTAGTCGGGTCGTCTCCACTCGAACAGTTTCGATTGAAAACGCCTGCGCCACATTCAGTTCACGCACCCGCCACCTGGTTACTTTATGTTCCTTTTTTACTTATACATCTTGCATCTGACCTTCATGTTGTGTCTTAAATCTGTTTTAACAAAATATGGGACTCTTAATTAATTTTGATAGATTTAAGACAAAGAAAACTACACAAAAACTAGCAAAGCACATTATACACATGATTCTAATTATTCCTCAACAGAGATGAAACTTAATTCATCGTGTTAGTAGCCGGTTTTTAAATCGATACAAAATGAACAAATTCCAAGGTCGTCTATCGTGTTAGATCAGAGGTATTTAAATTAGCATTATAATATTTAGGATACCTTCTTCCTCTAAATGTGAATTCAAAACACTATACTATACGATTGTCAATGCCGTAGAATGTTACGTGGAGGATGCAAATTAGACACAGTGTCGTTTATTGAGGAAGGAGTCAATCAAGGAACGCCTAATTAGAATTAATTAGGCGGCTTGGGTTATTAATGTACTTATCAACTGTCACATCGGAAATCGACTAGCTATTATTTTAATATTTTCGTTTTTTGTTTACAATTAGGTATGAGTTTTGGGTACAATCTCATTTTTATAGACATGCAATCAAAAAGAGCTATTCTGTTTAACTTACGGTATTATTTTAACATACGGAAAACCGTAGGAGAAACAAAATCAGCTACGTTGTTAAAAGAATTATTAAATTGATAATGGTCAAGACAATTCTTCGCAGAACTAATGGTCGGGTGGATAGGCTTGTGATATGGGAAGAGTCACGAATGGGTTGAGTGAACGAAGCGAATGTGCTGTCTGAAATGGCAGAATGCACGAAACTGGTTGTCCTGAAAATCTTTGGGGGATTTTGTCAGTGTTTTGCCAAGGCTAGCATTATAACTTAACTTATAAATATTTTTTCTATTTGAGTCAGTAGTTCCTAAGATTAACGCGTTCAAACAAACAAACAGACTCTTCAGCTTTATAATATTAGTATAGATATTACTGAACTGACTGTAGTAACTGAAGTAATCTCTCATCAAGTTTGTCACCGTGTATTGGGTATGTAATAAAATTCCAACGCCTTTGTTTTCTCCACTAGCAATACATAAGGTACCTACTTTGTCTTGCGTATATTGTGACACCGTGTTACGTTTTCTATTTAATATCTTGAGGTCAGGCATACCCTACCTCGTTCTACGCCCACGCGTACTCTTCATTCATGTATGCTTTAGCGAATCTTACGTAACGCTTATGATTGTTTTGAACGCTATAGTTACTAAAATAAAATGCGAAGTGAGAATAGCGTGACCGAGTCTGTAATTTACCTAATCAATAAGGAGGTTGTGGTCGACTGTTGCGTCATATTTACTTACACACGCCCTTGAATTCGTTGACACTCTTGTACAGTACACACTGGCTGTTGTTAATTTTTTTATGACATCTTTTCTGTTGTATTATGATGATAGTGAAAGAGTATAAAATGATTCCAGTTGCGTAATTTTTTATATTTTACACAAATTTATATTACACTAAAGTAACCCGTAAAGTTGCACTTGTTTGTAATATCCTCGTTATTAAGATTAGGAAAATATTTTAAATATATAGCTGAAAATGTACCTTCTGGATAGTTTATTTTACCGTATCTTATATTGCCATTGATAAACAAACGCAAACGTGGAGTTTACCTACACACAGGCCGTGTGGTTGGCAGAATAGGAAGCTGTAATACCTATTACCCGGTGTATATTGTAGTATTGAATTAACTTTTTTATATTTGCAGAGAAACGCCAACTCCAACAGCAACAAACCAAGTGTTCTCGAACGACGACACCGGAGCCGGCGCCGGTGCTGACCACAGCCCACAATGAGTCGTTCCGGCCGCTCCTGCGCACCCCGCCGCCGAGCCGCGTCGGCCCGCCCCCTTCGCCCCCAGTGCCCACTAACCCAATTGTCCCCGTGCCCCCTGAGCCTTCCGGACCCCTTCCGCTCTCGCCATGCCCCGTCTGCACACGCACGTTCCTCCCACAATCGCTCGCCAAACACATCAAAATATGCGAGAAGATGACAGTGAAAAAACGAAAGACTTTCGACTCATCCAGGCAGAGACGTGAAGGTAAACCGCCTTTTGTATTTATGTGAAATGTATTGTTATTGGGTTTACTATTAACAAATTCATATTTTGTTACTATTATTTTATATTTCAAGAAGGTATCGTTTTGTCATCATATCGTATTTACCTCATTCAAGTATTATCCACTCATTTTATGATTAATTTCGTTTATTATAGAAAATATAGCCCGTATTTGCATGGTATTTCTGTTATTCATCATGAATATTTTATTTTTGTGGGTAAAAAGGGCTGTCGTCGGAGAATGGTGTTAACTCTGGTGAGTGATAGTCTGTTTGTTTGTTAATTGGCATCCTGTGCGTCGTGGTCTCGAGCTCTGTGCCAATGTTTACTAACACTTCTTCATTCCTGGTACTAAAATTCTAAAATCACCACTCATGGGGGTGGGTATATATAGCCTAGGCATTGATAATGATAATTTGGACCCGTTAAACTTTTTAATTGCATCTGACAAATATAAAACCGTGTACATTCTGCTAACCTTCGGTGTTAGCAAATAATGAGTAATCTTGCCGTTTCCTTTTGCTGGAAACCTCATTTTTCTTCTCCCTGCCCTGTTTTCAGTCTATCTGGGGTTGACGCAGTATTTATCCTGAAAATGCAAGATGACAAATATAAAATTTTAATCAATGAAGTCTTTGTAATGAAAAATTCTTCTTTTTGAGTCATTATCTTTTCTTTTGATATGTTATGATGCTGATATAAAACAGTGATTCAACCAGCTTTGTGATACTTTATAAATTAATTACGAATTTGCATGTGGCATCAGTAAGCAGGCATATCTTTACTTGTAAAAAGAATATAGAAATTAAATAAATCGCGTTTTTTTTTCCCCTCCGAAGTGGTAGACAGAGATGTTTTAGCCCTCATTTCACCAGCTTATTTCAGGTCCTAAGTAATAGGGACCGAGCCTCTTTTTTATAAAAAAGAAAGAACGGTTTTCATCTAATGTTTTCTTTCTTTCTTTTTCTTGGTAATTTAGTTAGCAACTTACTAACTGGCCGCACATAAGTTATGAGTTGTTCATGTATTTCAGTTTTATAATACGTTGCAAAATATCTTAGCATGCTGTACCACATTTCCACCCAAGGCTTTATAGACATTAGATATTAATTTTCATCAATTCACTTTTCATCGCCATGTCTTTATCATCCTAGTCAGAGTACTACATACTTGATAAGTTCTGATTTAGTTCTGTTACAATCACGATGCAATGTGGTACACAATTTACAATGGTCTTATGCTAATATTGAACCGACTAACAAAAGTTTCTCAACCTAATGTCTCTTATTTACATAGAATATTTAGTAACACCATTCGCCCACATATTATTAAAACTTAACAGCTGCTGTGGTTCTTGTTTCTCCTCTAATTAAGTTTTCGAGACGCATTGGGTTATGTCTGTCACGTCTCGTCAACTATTGACACATAAGACATTACACATACCTGCGACAGTTGTGACAACGTTACACGATACTAATGAAACTGAAATAGTTTTAAATCTAATTTATAATTTTGTAAGTAGGAACGCTTATGTCATGTGCAGTCAACGTGCTGTAGATTTAATTAAATTGAGCAAAAAGACAATTGTAGTCCTAAATGATTTGTTTTTTTATGTACTAAGAGAAAAAGAATAATCGCCGATATCCAAATTATTTCTCAAGAACCTCACTCTGGTAATCGTTTTTTATAGGTACAGACCTGGAACAATATCTGCCAAAGAACTTCGGTCTTCCAGAAACCAGCCCATTTCTGGAGAAAAGTCCACCAAACACAGCCAAAGTAACGCCCAAACCGAAGTCCCAATCGATACGGAGCACTGTTACAAAGGTAATTATTTATAACACGACACAGGTGAGGCGCCTAAACGTAGCATGTTTTAACTAGTTATATTGAAAACGAAATTATGATGTAAGCATTGTTACTGCTTACTTCATTTCTGGTCCAAAGTAACAAGTAGAATAGATATGAAGAACTCCCCTTACAAACGCTACTTGAGCCTGAGTCTTATTTACGAATTATGTAGTTTATTGTCATGTTAATTACGCGCATTATTGTAATGTTCACTTTGAAATGTAAATTACTGTCACTGGACTGGTCGTGCATACGAATTAGTATTTTTAAGACAAAGATCTAAATAGTTTAAGACTGAAATACTGTCGTCAACAGATCCTGCAACGATGCCCTGATATTTTCTTAAGGCTAGAGTTGCAAACTTGCAGTTTTGTAGCCGCGCAATAATAACACATCAAATAATTGATCCATTATTGTTTATCTTGTCTTGAGGTGAATTTGTGTAAATTGTTTATTTTGTATAATAGCTTTAACATTATTATTTTACAGCAAACGGCAGAACTACAAAAGTGTCCGCACTGCAGTCGAGCCTTCGGTGTCCGCGCTTTCGAAAGACACGTAGAATGGTGCGCAGATAAGGCAAAGATTCTTCCCGCTGCTCCTGCGCAGCCTCCGCCGCATATAGCGGACGCGAAGCAACGACTCAACGCTCGTACACAGTACAAAGCTCCACCGGTGCGAGGTCGACGGTTAGTATCATTTTTACCAACACTTCACATTTTTTCATGATTCGTGAACCATATGGCATATGTAATTATAACAGTTAGAAAATAAACTATGATAAAACATTTAAGTTATGTTATTAAATTTTCTGGTTTTCAGGTCATCACAATCTCGTGATAAGTCATCAAATAGTCGCTCTGCGTCAGTGGATTCATCTAGAGGTGTTTCCCCTCCACCTCCACCACGCGAATATGGGGATTATAATAAAAACCCTCGTAATAGAGCATCAGGTAAAATTTCATCGTTCGTTACATAAAATTGATTCTAGTGCGCCGAATGGATGGTAAACTATGTTTTTCTTGTGGCAGAATCTGTATCGAGCAATGACTGCCACGAAGAATCACCACATATGCCCGTAATCAGAAACACTCGTAATAGTCTGAACAGTTCTTCTGGAGATGCCAATGTGAAAGCAAGACAGGCTAGGCTTGCTAGAGATCTTAGCAGCACTAGGTAAGGTGTACATATTATTTTATATATTTATCAAATAAGGGGAAAGGAAGATCTACTATATTATATAATATTATGTTGAATGTAGTATAATATTACGGAGTTCATTCCTGTCTCCTTATTTGTCAATCTCAAATTTATCATTGTTAGATAATTTCCCTTCCTTTCCCCTTCCTAGACATATACAAGAATCCCATCCCTCGTCTGTACAGCCAAGTAACACTGATCCCAATGTTAACAAAATGGTGTCGCAAGATAAACAATGCAAAAGGTCATTAAAAAAGCAAAAACAACTGAAAAAACTTGAAGCTCTTGCTAGCCAGTATAGTGAAAAAAACAATAAAAATAAAGAGGACAGTATTCAATTAGACAAAAGAGGCAAAGATAAAAGCCAAATACCTATTCCTAAAAAAAGAAATGTGAAAGTTATATCCCACTTGCATAAAAATCCTGATTGCGAAAAAATTACCGATGAAACTAGTATCGACAACGAATCAAAAGTGAACACAAGAAAGAAAAAAAATATTTCAAAATACACAAAAAGTTCTGAGAAAGATAATATGCCCGTATATAAGAAACAAAGCAATGTCTGTGAAAGCAAAGGAAATGACGCAAATAAAGATACGAACAATTCTAAAGAACGTAGTATGAGTTTCGACAGCCTTGAAGATAATAATCGGAATAATTCCCATATGAACAAAAATTGCCAATCGATTGGTATCAATACAGAATTTATATGTCCATGTGTTCCTTGTATTATTTATGATAATCCAGATCAAAAAAGCAGTAAGAAACTGAACAATGTCAAAATTTCTAAAGAGCCAGCAGTCGAAGTGCTTTATAAAAACTTAACTCTCATTAGTTCTACTGATATTGATTCTAAATTAACAGAAAGCACAGAATCTTGTTCACCAAAATTATCTGAGGCATACTTCCATGACAATGATGTAGCGATAAATGAAACTTTAAATGATCTATCTGACAGAGAAGTTCAAATAATTGATAATGTTTGTAATAATATAGATGATGTGAATACAGAATCTCGCATTTTAACAGAAACACTAGAAAAAGAAATCCATCTTCCCATAAACAGTGTTAATAACTCGGATGACTATTTAAATGATAATATACATAATTTATCGGCTGAACGCTTTGAAGAATGTTGTGAACATGACACAAGTGGTGATATATTTCATTTGGATGGAGATAAACCTGAGGATGAAAATAATAATAAAGATAAACAAGAAATAATGTGTCGACATGGAAGCGGCGACACGTATACAAAATTCACAGAAAATCCGGCAGATTTAGAAGAATTTATTAATATAACGGACAAAATGATGGATAACAGTAATCTAGAACTATTCGAAAGTTTAGAACAAGATTTAGTAGATATACATACGCCAAAAACCAATTCTCTTGAAGATATAAATACTAAATGCTTAGAAAATAATCAATCTAAAGGAGTATTCAATTTTTCTGAAACTATTAATTTATTAAAGACTGATTTGAAAGAACTATTAGATGGTGTAAGTAACAACAATCACAAAAACTCTTCCGAAAAACCCACTGAAGATAATTTTAAATTCAATAGAAAAGTCTGTGACATGGAACATATTACTATTTATCAGCATAACTTTCAAAAAGAAAATACTGTAGATAAAATACTTTTAAAAAATGTACCGTCAGAATTGAAATTGCCATCAATTACTGAAAATAATAATCCAGCAAGTCATATTACATCTAATAACAAAATGAAGCTACAAAGATTGTACAAGCCTAATCGAAAATATAAAATGTTGGGTGAACAGAGACGAGCTAACATGGAATACCAAACATTTATAGTAAAAGAAGATGCTAGTGATAGTGACGGCCGCTCAATCACTTCTGAAGCACCACCTTTGAAATTACCCCGTATTGAAAATAAAAGGTTATTTTATAACGCAATTACGACTGTAGGTTAGGTCAATTTACTGAAATCACAAATAACAAATTAAGACGAAAGTGTCTTTATAATAATAATATACAGACAGAACTTATCTTCTTAATTATTTATGATATTATTTAATACAAGTGGGTTTTGGAATCATATTTATAACGTTGGCGTGAGACCTTGGCAGAACCAGAGTCTAAAGCTGCTAGCAAAATTTATATATATAAATATGTCAAACTTTTACTATATATTATTTATTTATCTATTTATTACTAGGAGGTATAGCAGGAACGTTGCTGTCCCAATCCTTATAAGTTATGCTTTAACTTTAAGTCGCCATGTACGACATCCACGGAAGAGATTGGTGGTGGTGATAATTGTATTCTGCTTTACCGTCACCGCACGGTTTTTTTTTGGTATTTATATACAAGTATATCATTTACAGGTTAGACGACAATTACGACCCTTTTGTGTCAGCCGCTAGACAAATGAAAGAGCTTATGTCTTCTGAGACAAACATTCCTAAAAAACTCCAAACCACATCCAAAGATCCAAATAGAACCCTTCCTATGTTACGTCCTGGAAAAGAAAAAAGTTTACCATCATATCTTCGAACCGATAATACTAAAATGATGAAAGATACTTTAAACAAAACGTATCAAAGAACTCCCACATTACAAAGAATGAAATCGTTTGGCAGCACAAACAATGATAACAACAATACTTCATTTGGTAGTAGATGTAGTTCGTTTAGAATCAATAGAAATGACAAAAAAGCTAACCAAAAACTCAATACAACATTTACGAAATCCAGCAAAGAAAATATTAGTACAACCGAAAAGGCATACTTTAATCGTAACAATAATTTAAATAGATCATTTTCAAGTTATACAGCTTCCAATTACAGTACACCAAAACCAAAAGAAAAAATTCCAAAAATCACTACTTCTCTGTACCATAGTTTTCAAAGAACTACAAAAAACCAGCCACTTAAATTGGACAAAATCAATAAAGACGACCAAAAAGAATTTGTAAACTTAGATTCTATTTTGATTGATGATAATTCTTCAATGACAGACAGTAATTACATTGATCCACGCCTTATTAATGAAAATGATAACTTACCAATAAATGTTAATACTATATTAAACAATCCAGATATTATTTGTAGCATGGAGTCATTACTTACAACAGAAAACTTACCGGCTAAATTTGAGTCTTTTAGTAGCAATTCAAAAAGTAACCAATGTAGTGATAATAAAAATAATAATGAATCGGAGGATACTAATAAAATTGAAAATAAGAATAATGTAAATAATAATATGTCAAACAAAAATGCCCCAATTATAGACGATTTAAGTGCCCAATATGATAGAATAATGTCTTCTTTAGAACGTAGCATAGGGTCCAAAGCGTCACGGGAAGCATCTGTTTGCGAGGATTTTGATCTTGAGGATTTTATAACGTCATTCGATGAAGAGATCACTAAACACAACCAAAGAACATGCAGTTCTACCACTAGAATAGTCAAACATTCAGAAATTATCGATAGTAATAGGTCATCAACAAAGAATAGCGTGTGTTCTACTCCGAAAACGGTAAATGGTAATGGTTTCATTCCAGTTAATAAATCAATGTCTCTCACTTTTAGCAGTAACAATATTATCAGCGAAAATATGTTCCCGTCCTCCGTTAAACGATCCACTTCCCTCCTTGATTCCATTCAAAAGAAACACGTCTCGAAATCTGACGGCACGAAGAACCGAAACAAAGTTGACCAGCTCGAGCAGGACTTGATGCAATCATTGAAAGACTTCGATAAAATGTATGAAACCGATAAGATTGAAGTGAGTCAATCTAAGGTAATCGCTAGTCATAATATGCAAATGCACAACGGTACTGCAAAGCCAAATTCGCGCGTGAAGTCTGAGCGTAAGAACAAACACAATGAAATTGTCTCTAATGGAAACTACACACCCAGTGGGAAAGCCAGCAACGATTCAGCCTATAGCAGGTTAGTCAGGTAATCAGGTCAATGAGTGAGGTTTCTATTTAATTATATGTTAATTTCAATTTAAGTGCATTGCCACTATTATTATTTCACTCAATTACAGTGATCATTTTAACGTCGATTTTAATATACAATTATTAATTACTATGTTTTTTAGCTTAAATAGGATATCTCCGTCAAAACTTTCCATTTGCAACTCCAAAGAACCAAATATATTAACTTCGTTGGAACAAATACCGGCCGGGTCGGATTCGAGTGGGAAAGAGGAAATACGATCAGTCTCCAGTGAAGAGTTCCTGGCGATGGAACGGTCAACGGAACTGGATGAACCGTTGCCCAAACCTGACATAACGTTCAAGGAATTAGAAAATCATCCTTCAAGTGGTATGCATATTTGATTAATTATTAGGTTTATTTAAGTGTTTTTCAATTATTTTTAATAAATATAGTTTAACACAGTACTTATAACAGAACGCATCATAGATAAATTGCATTGAAATTACAATGAAACACATATTTGACTGTCAATACAGAAAACAGTTTACCCTCGACCCAGTCACTGGTACGAATCACGCCCTCTCATCTAGATTCTTTCTATTTCTTGAGCAAAAGGCTCAAGGAATAGATTACTCTATAACAGAATAAACGCCAAATTATGGATATTTCTATTAACTCGAATAATTGTTAATAAAGCTTATTTGTATTTTTTACTATCATTAACTACTTTTTCACTTCTCATGCTCTGAAAGTGCTCATTTGTGCAGGATATAGGCTGCACAAAATCGAATTTTGTGCTCTAGAGCATTAACGTATCTACTCATAAATGTGTCTATATTAAGGCAAAGAAGATGAGCCATGCAGCCAAACACAATGAGAAATTCAGATAGAATTTGTTATATTTACTTACATTTATTTGCTTAATGTGTTTTTTAAGATATAAAAGATATTAAAATTTTAATTCAAGTAGGTACGGTAGGTTATTTAAATAATTTACGAAAATTATTATTTCAAAATTAATTTAATCCTTGGCTGTATAGGTCTGCACTCTGCAGCCCAAACCTAATATCACTGGGAAAAACTTTTCCTTCGGTATCCAAAACTGTACTAATTTTAGTTTGAATTTTAAGAAATGTTATGATAAACTACTGTTTTATTTCCTCGCAATCGAAGTGAAAAGCAGAGTTTCTACCTCGTCCACAAAACCATTTTTATCCTCGACATTACTATCAGCCCTCGCCTTCGGCTCGGGCTGCTAAAAGTCTCGGACAAAAATGATTCGTTTTGTGCACTTGATGGAAAATCTACTATACCATCGCTAACAAATATTTGTTAATAAAGATTTTATCTCACATCCCTTTTATGTCGACTTAAGGCTACACTAAAAATTACCTATAATATATAATACAAAGATTTTGGTAGTTAGAAAAAGTTCTAAAAATTAAGACGCTTGGTCAAGCATCTTAGTTGGCCGAGCGGTTAAGGCACCTACCCGCTACCCGGATTGCAGCAGACGCGAGTTCGATTCCCGCATCAAAACCATAATTTTTCGAACCTTTTTAACCGTCGAAAAAACGGAGGAGGAACTTACTCAATTCGTATCCGTATGTTTTCTTCTGACCATCAAAATCTTTGTACTAATTTTTCTAACTTTTATAATAATGTTGAAATAAAAAATCGAATAGTTTACCTATAATATTTTATTTGATGTCATCAGAGAAAAGAGGGAGTTCCCGCGCGTCGTCTCGTCGCAGCCCCACGTGGCGGGGCGGCGTCAGTTCCAGCGGCTCGGAGACATCGCTGCATAGACCCCGACGGGACTCCGCCCCCAGGCTCTCGCGGTTCTGCCACGAGTGCGGCAGCAAGTTCCCAATGGACACAGCCAAGTTCTGCATCGAGTGCGGCGTCAAGCGGCTTCTAGTTTAAACCAAGAGTAAGAACATTCTAGTCTCTCAGATTTAACTTAGCTCTGCCACGTGTCTAGTGCGCGGACATGGAAGGTGACTTCTGCAATTGATACTTGATAATGTATCTGCAATGAATGAACTTTGTGAAATGGACAGCGTAACCCTTCACGGGTGCTCATCGGTTAGATTTTAATTTGAAACTAAACGAACAAACTTTGTTTTTAACATAAACGAAAAGACCAACTAATGTTTACACACATTAATTTAATTTTATAACGATTTTATTATGTTTTATTCTCAGTAACACAATTACCCCCGAATACAGAAACGCCAATCAAAGTTAGAGTCTTGCTTAACATTTAAATGTTGTCAAAATTTACGTTTTTCCATACAAATTTTGACAGGTAATGTCCACTTAACTTTTTAAGCAGTGCCCCAAATTTGATTAGCGTTTCTGTATTCGGGATTTAGCTAAATAAATTTTGTGTAGGTAATAGCTGTTTTACTTGTGTCTATGAATTCTGTACTAATTATGTAGGTACAGATGTGATTGCTATTGCATCTAAATATTGATCTTTAGCCTGTTTTCTTATTTACAACAGAATACTATATCAATTAAATCTATACGTCTCTAACCCTTACACGTTAAATCTACATAAAATATACTATTCAGAAATTTTGAATATTATATTATCTCACTAAGCAATAACACATGAATGGTGTTGTATACGGAATCCACAGATTCTATTTCAATGCGGTAATTAATGAATTTAAGGTTTCGGTCTCAGTTATGGAAATATTCTGAGGGTCTGTTTCACAATCGTCAAGTAAGGTCGAAGTAGCTTACTTTGCAGTTCACTTGAAATATATTTCATATTACAACTGTCAAATGATCTGCGAAGTAAGCTACTTTTATCTTACTTGTCGATTGTGAAACAAGCCCTGAGTATAATAAAGTGAACATGAATTATTAACACTAAAATAGCTCTTGCATATTTTTAACATTCGGCAAGAAAATATTAAAACTAGACGTCATTGTTTTTTAATTATAATGTAAATTAGGCCATTCGCTTGATGTTACCATACGATATGTAGGAACCTAGGTTTCTTCACTTAAACCCCCAGATTCCTAGAACGGTTTAATATTGCGATTTTGTGCTTAGAACGGGGACTAATGACTCCGCAGAGACATTTTTTATTTATCACAAGCAATTTGAAAAATTATGAAGATGTTCAGGAACCTAATTGATATGATTGATCGATATTATGTTATAATGAAATTAATATCGATAAACTGACGCGTTTATGAGTGATAATTTTGGTAAGCTATAATAGTTTATAGCCGAAATTGACAGTCAAATATGTTTTTATTGACACCATGACAGTCTGTGTCAGCAGACTTAGGGGCCCCTTCTTGACCGGGTTTTGTTCTGTACTGTTGCTGTACCCGATTTGTACAAATTATTTATTTAGAGAGCCTCCAGAGGGCGTTTTTTCGAACATATTCTGTACAGGATGTATGCACGTATTCACACTGCATTGAGGCAATGGGGATACGCCTGTCTCGTCATACCCCAAAAGAAAGTAATTCAGTGCCTAGACAAGTGGCAAATGATACGACGTTTCTATCAAACGATAAGTAAAAACTTATGACACGATGGTCGCCATTTTGTTTTTCAACAATACGTCAGTTTCATACTTTAAATTGTTTTCGTTAAATTTTTCGATTGGCCACTTGGCTAGGCACCCTGTAAACAAAACGTAAACAATGTCTACAGAAACGAAAACGCGCTGAGCCTGCCAGGAAGGGACCTAGCCACTGACTTCATAAATACTTATGTACAACATTTCTTAGGGCGACTTGCAAGTTACAACACTCGCTAAAAAATTTAACATTAAATGCTGAGTGTTTAAAATATAGTTTAGTAGTCTCGGTCTATCCCAAAAGAGTAGACTAAACGATTATTTAAACACGAAGCATCAAATTTGTGTTTAGTGTGCGTTGTAACACTGAAGTCTAGTTGAATTTAATACTTATTACGAGCATATAAGGTGCCTCAGTGTCAAACTTGTCTTCGCTGTATAAAATTACGCACGTTTTAATAGTTTGTACAACGCCTCGCGATGCACACACGGATTTGCATAAATGATAGACGAATGCTTACTTATAATTTGAGAATAATATTTATTTGCTTGTAATATAGTAATATATACCTACAATTTTGTATTTTATAGGATGTTACCAAAATCTTTAAACCGCTTGTGCCTTCCTAATTTATAGGTAGTTAGTTAACTGTTCTGTTGTTTTATCCTTTGATGTGAATTTTATTTAATGCCCAAACTGTAAAGGCCGTGTTTACACTAGCGATTACAAAGAGTGCATGTTTAGAATGCATATTTCGGCACAAAATTTTAATAAATAAGTAGGCAGACTAGTTTAACTTGTACAAACTTAGAAATGGTTTGTGTGAACACGACCCTAGGCCAACCAATACAATTTCTAAATCGCTTGTCTCTGATATTTCTGGAATATCTAGCAGATTAAGCAATGTTTTTTCAAAATAATGAAACTGGCAGTCTAATTTAAAACTAATGATGTATTTTTAAAATGTCTTGTACAAATGAACCTTCCATGTTTCCATTATTTGTAGTTGGCCATTTTAACAAGACTGATTTTATTTTCATGTTTTCGGACTACGAATAAACCTTAGTTACTGTTGTATATTGTTTTTAATAAAATAACAATTTATCATGTAATAAATTAATGATTTTAGCCAGTTGTTTTTGTTTCTACCCCAATTTATTTTTATAATTTTGGTTAACATCATCAGCGTATCCCCCAAGTAGTGTAGGCAGAGGTGAATTAAAACCCTTTTCGCTAATTAAATTAGGTCCCATGTAATAAGTGGCGAACCTATTACCATATATCGGGCACATATAAATCGCAGTATACTGCTAGATGGTATGAGAGAAATGTTGCTCCCCATTACTTATCGCTCCATTTTCCCTTAGTCGCCTTGTACGACACCCACAGGAGAGATGGGGGTGGTGACCACACGGCACTATTATTTATAGATGTCAGAATATATAATTAAAATATGAAAACATTTTTACTATAAAAACAAAAATGTAATATATAAACAGTTTACTATAAAAAACAAATTACTTAAATCTAAATCGACGCAATAGTATTAAACTCTTGTTAATATTTACATTTTGTAGAATTATTTCGACATACAACTTGGATTATTCGCCATGTGATAGAATTTTGAAAATGTGAAAAATTATCTAGGCCAAGGCGCCTACTAGTCGTAAGGGTCATTTTTGGTATATAATCTAACAATTTCAGGTTGTAATCTACTATTCATTCATAAAATTTTAATATAAAAATTTCTAGTTTTTTTCAATTATTATTAAACTTTATCTGGATATATTGTTCGGTACCTTTGGTAAAGAAATGATTGTTTTGTGAATATTGTGGATAATCGCCTGCTTCATTGGGTTTAATCACATGAATATAGTATAATACACTATAGTCTGAAAGTGCTCTTATAAGCTTTTCTAGTTGGTAAAGCACCTCTAACACGCAGCCGCCTTAATGCTTCTCTTAAATGTTTAGGTTGTAAGGGGCCTGCCTCTCCTGATTTTTCTAATACCTCCAGTGCTGTAAATAAAAGTATTACATTACATAGTTTTTATAAACCATTACATCCATAAATAAAAAAGAAGAATTTCATGTGGGTGCGAGTAATAATGTTATACGTATATGTGAAAAAGATTAATGACAGATTAACTTAGGCCTTTGGTTAATTATATAACTTTATATAATATCTGTAGTAAAGCATATACAAAATGAAAGTTTTACTAAAGAAAGGCAAGTTCATCTGCCATTAAATAATATTGCAAATTTTTCAAAATTCATGGCTCTAATAGAACATTTTAAAGAGCTCTAGATAAAGTGCATGGTAACTTATAATGGAGGGTTAAGTTTGTCTTAAATTAAAATGAAATAAATTTATACAAGCTTAACAGTAGGATTCTAGCGTTAAAAGATTACCTATTAGTTAAAATATTTTGATAATACTGTACCTTCTTCTACAACTTCACCTACAAATACTTTTGCAATACCAGACATAGCAATCACAACATTTTGACCTACAGAGCCACCTGTAATAGTCTGCATTAAACGTTTCACTGCTGCTTTTGGGAATGCAGCACGGCGGTACATTTCATACCTATCCAACTGTTCTTCAGTAAAATTTGATACTAATACTCTGAAAGTCAAAGAAATAAATCTTAATTAACAGCAAAATAATTACACATTAATGTTTATAATGGTACTAGTATAAATATATTATCAGAATTGCACATTCAAAGATATCCATAGCATAGACAGTATGTTGACAATTCACTACATTAGCTATCTTTAACATTAAGGGCTGATTTTTTGAATGCATAGTTAACTTAACCAAATGTTCCTAATGATTAAATATCAGACTGATATACAACCATAGTAACAATTTTTATGAATTGGTTGAGTTAACTATGCATAAAAAAACTGGCCCTAAAATGTAAACTTTTCTGAATGGGGCCTAAAAATTATTAAAAAAATTTTAACATTTGTACTCACTGCATTTTTTCTCTTTCCTCCTCTTCTAGTTCCTTTTTTGTTTTCTTTTCTCTTTCCTTTTCACTCATTAGCAGCTCTTCCGCAGTTTGAGATTCCATATTTGTGGTTAAGTCATCTTGTGAATAATCATTTGTTTCTGAGATGTCAGTTGCATTTGTTATATCACATTCTTCTAAGACCTTATCATCAAAAACCTCTATTCGAGATTGATGCTCAGTCATAGTAGTATCGAATGAGTAGTCATTTATATATGTTTCATATTGGTCACCTATGTCTGTATGTGAAGTAATAAATGTCTCAGTAGCCTCTGCATAAACATTTCCCAGCTCATCAGCACGGTGCACAGTTTCCACATTTAGTGAACTATCAGAATATGTTTCAATAATTTCACTTTCTATGGTACTTGTTGGTATACTTTCTCCATAATTAATCAAAGTGGTATCTGAAAAATAAAACCTTTAATTAAATATTTTCATTAAAATTATTTTTTACATTGACAAATCTTAATTGTGCTGTTGAGTTAAAAGAACTGGGTTGCAGTTAGTCTGGAAATTGATAAGCAGATTTGTAAATAAACATTGTTTGCAGGGTTGCTACTTCTACTACATAAAGAATTTCTATAATAAAAGTATAGAGTTTAAAATTTTATAAGTTTACATGAGTTGATGAAGGCAATAAGCTAATGGATCATCTGGATTTTCGTTCTTGGCATGCAAAAAATAAACAACAAATTCCATTTATTATTTTTTAAATTAAAATAAACATGATAGGTTTTGATATCAGTAACTTCGAAGGTAAATCATCTAAACAAAATCATAGATATGTTTTGATACTCAAAAACTATTAAGCAACTTGGTAACAGGGCAGAAAGCTAACGATGCAACAAATAAATCATCTAAACAATTCAAAGCTTGTATACCTTTAGAACAAAGCAAAATTTATTTTATTCCACATTACCAAATTAATACATACATTCTGGTTCATCTTTAAGGAGCTTTTCTTCAACTTCTAAAGATATTTCCTGTGAGTCTTCTTCGTTAGAATCACTATGTTCCAACTCTCTTGCAAGTTCATCTTCTTTAGAATGAAAACCAGTAACAAAATAGTAAGTAATTTTTATTAGGTAGTATGTATGTACACACTTAGGAACATGAAGTACTTACCACGAAGCCTATCCGCGTTCGACATCATAATACTATAGTGATTATCGCTCATTAAATTTGTTAATTTAGTTTAATTTACCGACGTCCGACATCTTTCGTAACTCTTTATTTATTTAGAATTTTTATTTTTTTAGTTAGTTTTAAATTCTCCCTATATTTTAGGGAAGGCAAAGGGTCTAGCCCATACAGCCAAGTCTTTAGTGTATATTTTATCTGTAGTCTTATGAAATAATGAGTGGGTGAAAAGTATGAATGAAATGAATTTTACGTTAAAATATGGGTGCCACATATTTTAACGCATCTAGGGAGTGCTTGGCGCGAATTGAATGGTAACAAAGCTAATGATGGTGCTTGATGAAATGGAAAAACCACTTTTTATAGCGATCTTCACCACAACATCAAACACATCATGAGACTTATTTTCGATGATTCTGCATAATTGCACATCAACACGGATGCGTGTGCATCAAAATAACACCACTTTCACTGCACAACATCCACTCTGTAACAATTTTTGAATTATTGAATATAAATCTGACTGACACCACGAAACGCGCCAAACACTCTTATTTTTGTTTTTAATTCTCCCTATATTTTAGGGAAGACAAAGGGTCTCGCCCATACAGCCATGTCTTAAGTGTATATTTTATCTGCAGTCTCATGAAACAATGAATAGGCCTTTGAGCCATTCAGCCGAATGGCTCAAAGGCCTAGATGCCAAGCCAAAAATATAAAAAAAAAATTAGTGGGTGAAATGTATGAATGAAATGAATTTATGTTAAAATATGGGTGTCACATATTTCAACGCATCTAGGGAGTGCTTGGCACGAGTCAAATGGTAACAGAGTTCATGACCGATGAGGTGGTGAAAACCACTATAAAATTCTCAACGTCAAACAAGGCACAACACTTTTATTTCAATTATTCTTCATAATTGAACATCAAGACGGATCCTTATGCATCAAAATAACACCACTTTTACTACACAAAGTCCACTCTGAAACAAGTTTTGAATGATTGAAATAAAAATTTGACTGACGCCATTGAAAGCCCGCCAAGCACCCCGCGAATTTTTTTTAAATTAGCTTAACGTTCCTGGAAACAAGTCTTTTAAGAACTTTCTTAGTATACTTTCATTTACTTTTCTTAATTTTGAATGAATGATAAATGAATGAATGAAAATAATGTATGAAATGAATGAATGATATTAATGCATGAAATGAATTTTACATTAAAATGACTTTCGTTCCATTAATTTCGTTCATTCATTCATGCATTAATTAATCATTCAAAATTAAGAATAGTAAATGATAATGTATTTAAGAAAGTTCCTAAAAGACTTGTATCCAGGAACGTTAAACCAATAAAAAAAATTACTTTGACACTTTGACAGCTAAGTTTGGAAGTGGTTTGGATTGGATTATTTGGAATTTGTGAATTGGGTTCGTGGATGTCGAAATAAAATTCAATTCAAAATAATACATTTTTGTACTCTGGGTGCGAATAGAGAGTTCCATCATGAGTGCAATTATGAAAGCAGCAATTTCTCGTAGCCCCACAGCCTTGGTAAGCTTCAATATTTATTAGGTACTTATTTTGGATAAGTTATGTAATAATTGATCCTACAAATTTTGTTTTACCTATCTAAGATATAATTCTAATTTCTTTTAGAGTGTTCTTAGTTTATTTCATAATGTTACAGCCCACAATTTGCGAAATCGATATTTACCAGTTACATAAACTTTAATTCTTTGAGTCTAGTTTGATACATTGCTACTTTATAAGCTTAAAACATGTGAGGATCTTCTTTTTTCTGCCATTTATCTGGAGTTGGCGTGGATATTAGTTGTATATTGGTTTGTTTACTTCTTTAAAAATCTTACTTTCTTTGGTAGTAAATTAACAATGCTGTTGTTTTTTATTTTCACCAGCTTCCAAAATACAAACTTTTATATTCATAAATGGACTGTCAATAGATACTGAAGGTTAATTATGTTAAATATCTTTTAGGCTTCACACTGTTATAGAAACCTGCGTCTGGCCTCTGAGGATGCCAAAAGAAATGCTTCATCAAACACAAAAACAACCAAGTCGTATTCAGTAATAGACCATAAACATGATGCTTTGGTCATTGGTGCTGGCGGCGCAGGTCTTCGGGCTGCCTTTGGCCTAGTACAAGAAGGATTTAAGACAGCTGTTGTTACAAAACTTTTTCCTACTAGATCACATACTGTGGCAGCTCAAGGAGGCATCAATGCTGCATTAGGTAATAATTATTCGAATTTGAATAATTTAATTTTAAAATAATTTTATCCATATTAACATTAGCATTTTGGTTATTGCTATGAATACATAAATTAAAGAAAATGATTTGTTCCAGGCAATATGGAAGATGACAATTGGTTATGGCACATGTATGACACAGTAAAAGGGTCAGATTGGCTCGGAGATCAGGTAAGATTTTTTGTATGTCTACAAATTTTGCAATTTGCAATTTTGCTCAAAAGTCATGAAATGTTCCAATAATAATTAAGTCTTAATAGATTTATTTACTTCAGAAATTTCAAAATACCATTTTTAGAAACATTTATGGTGGTATTTACTACTCCCTGCATTAAATCAGTCTTATAAGATAGCTTTTTTACTGAGTAAGGTGCAACTTTCAGTTAAGTCTGTGATGTGAATTGTTACTTATACTATGTAAAAATATAAAATATTGCAAAGAAGAGATCAGAAAAATATCCATAATTTATGTCTTGAATTCCTAATGGAAGTATCAAACCCTATAGCTGTCACAGGTTTGATTTATATAAAAATTAAAACGGAAACTCAAGCTTAACCAAATGCATGGTATATGTAAAAAACCAGCTTCAATATAATTGTTTGAATATCAACTACCTAGGATTGAATATTTTGTTTCCTACCAGGATGCCATCCACTACATGACCAGAGAAGCGCCCCATGCTGTAATTGAACTTGATAACTATGGCGTTCCATTCTCCCGTACCCCGGAAGGCAGAATATACCAAAGAGCTTTCGGAGGCCAATCACTCAAGTTTGGCAAAGGAGGACAAGCCCACAGATGCTGTGCCGTCGCCGACAGGTCTGGGATGTTTCTCACATAATATTAATTTATGTTAACAATAAAGACTGTAGGACTAATCAGGAACAGACATAGGTTTATTGTCTTTTATTTACTTAAAAAAATTCATTTTGGTTCACTTCTAGACTACTGTTGTTTCAGTTTACTTCATAATATGTCTTCTTATCACTACTGTGCAGATACACTGTCTAGGGATTGTTATTTAGACAGTTCAGAAGAAAGTGCCTTCACTTACAATAAAGGGCTTTCATGCAACAGTATCTTATAGCACTTTTGTGAATTTTATATCATTATTATTATCCTTTATCCTTTAATCTAAACATAGATCTTTCCTATTAAGAGCTATTAGAAAATGCCCAAAATTTCGTGGAGGTCAATCTAGTATCAAATTCATTAAAATATGTTACAGGACTGGCCACTCGCTGCTCCATACACTGTATGGGCAGTCGCTGCGCTACAATTGCGAGTACTTCATCGAATATTTCGCTTTGGATCTGCTGATGGAGGATGGTGTCTGTAAGGGATGCATTGCTATCAACCTCGAAGACGGAACTTTACACAGGTATTGATTAAGCATTGAGATTTCTTTACTAATTTATTAGGTTTGTCTTTTAATTCAATATTTAAAGAAAGCCGAGTATGGAATATTGTAAATGTCTCCATTGATTTGATGTGAAAGCCTTACCCAACCTATCTACTTCACTGTCAAAATACCAACAAGTTCAATAGGTGTACTAAAAGGAAGATTAGATTAGGTCCCATGTAATAAGCGAGCCTATTGCCAATATTCGGGCACGGAAAACGCAGTACATTGCTAGGTGGTATTAGATGAATGCTGCTGCCCATTACTCATTGCTGTCTTAACCCTTAGTCGCCTTGTACGACACCCACGGGAGAGGTGAGGGTGGTGACAATTGTATTCTGCTCTGCCGTCACCTACAGGCTTCATCGTATCTCATTAATGTCTTCATGCATGCCCGTCTGTTTCGGGCTTTAATAATAAGGGTAAACACAGCAATGAGTAATGGGCATCAGCATTCCTCTAATACCACCTAGCGATATACTGCGGTTTATGTGCCCGATATTTGGCAATAGGCTCGCCACCCCCCCATGGGGCGCCAACCCCCACATGAGGGCTAACTTAACTGGCGAAAAGTGGGTGTTTAATACCCGTCATGCCCGTCTGTTTCGGTTTGACTCTTGCATTGGTAATATAATATGAATTGGGGTACATGGGACCTAACCCCTTGGGGGTTGATTTATGTATGTATGTAATGTAATAGAGATGATTTATGTATGTATGTAATGTAATAATGATACAGATTCCAAGCCAAGAACACGATCTTGGCGACGGGCGGCACCGGCCGGTCGTACTTCAGCTGCACCTCGGCGCACACGTGCACCGGCGACGGCACCGCGATGGCGGCCCGCGCAGGCCTCCAGAACGAGGACATGGAGTTCGTTCAGTTCCATCCCACCGGTGAGTTTTGGAGGAGCTTGCTACATGGATTTCGTTCAGTTCCATCCCACCGGTGAGTTTTGGAGGAGCTTGCTACATGGATTTCGTTCAGTTCCATCCCACCGGTGAGTTTTGGAGGAGCTTGCTACATGGATTTCGTTCAGTTCCATCCCACTGGTGAGTTTTGGAGGAACTTGCTACATGGATTTCGTTCAGTTCAATCCCACCGGTGAGTTTTGGAGGAGCTTGCTACATGGATTTCGTTCAATTCCATCCCACCGGTGAGTTTTGGAGGAGCTTGCTACATGGATTTCGTTCAGTTCCATCCCACCGGTGATTTTACGTCGCGTGGTGACGGCAGAGAAGAATACAATTGTCACCACCCTGAATCTCTCCCGTGGGTGTCGTACAAGGCGACTAAGGATAAACCAGTGATGAGGAATGGGCAGCAGCGTTCCTCTTATACCACCTAGCAATTGTCTGCGACTTTTGTGCCCGATAAATAGCAATAGGCTCGCCACCTATTACATGGGACCTAGCTAAATTGGCGATAATTGGATGTTAATTCACCTCTGCCTACCCCTTAGGGGATATAGGCGTGATTTATGTATGTATGTATGTAACTAAGCAATGTCCAAAGGACGGATAACCTGTGCATGGGAAATGGAGTGAGGGGAGCTCGCTAGCGCTGTGGTATAGGAGTTTGCTAGCACAGTTACAACTAAGCCATTTTCGCTAAGGCCGGTCATTTATTTAATTCTATTTTTAATCACACATCCAATGAGGAGCTGGTTAGCGCAGTGGCATAGCGCGCTTGGCCTGCGCCTGCGTAAACTAAGCGATGTCGCTGAGGTTGGTCTTTGGATGGGTGACCAAAAATTTATTATCTAGAGTTCCTCCGTGCTTCGGACGGCACGTTAAGCCCCACAACCCACCACGCTGGCCCAGGACGTATTAACGTGCTTTTTGTAGCTTGGAGGAACTAGATATAATATGTTTGGTCGACTATCCAATGACTGGCTTTGGCGAAATGATCAGCTTATTAATTATTTATTTACTTAGAAAACCAACAGCGTTATACAATGATTACATTACGAGTATGTTGTGTATAATTCTAACAGTATGGCCATTACAGGTTTCCTTAGTTAACTTTAAGTTACCATGTAAATAGTAAAACAATAACTTATTAATTTCTGGTCTAGGTCTTCCCTATGTATATAGGTACATCATAATCCAACACTTGAACCAAATGGCTTAACTTGTCTTCCTAAGCAGGAAAACATTTGAAGTAATGTATTCTTAATCACCCATCCAATGACCAGCCCTAATTAACATCATTAGCAGCCGAATCCTCAGAACTATGATGATCTTTAAGATTGTAAATATTGTACACATCAACGAGTAGAACTCTTATGTTCAAATTCCTTTATAACATTCCATTTATTTAATATTACAGCACTTAGCAAACACAGACTACTGCATAGAAAACTATTATTTAATGCATTGATAACAAAGGTTTAAATAGCACTGACCTCTGACCACCAATGTATAGTTTACGTCACCAAATAACTTTAATGACATGCATTTTATTAAGACAAATAAATCAATTTTGTTTTACTTAATGGTGAAATCCTGCCGGTGTCTGTCACTTTTATCTCCCCATTAATCATCTGTTTATGTTTATAATATTTTAGTAATAAAAGCGTTACTGTCTGAATAATATACAGCAGAAGAGATAGATGGTTTACGTGAGAAGTAACATGAGTGTAAATGAGGAGATGGGAGCCATCAGGAATGAAAGAGAAAAACATACTGCTCCGAACCCAAATGAATTGTGATAAAAGAAAGAGGATTAAAATATGATGATATCTTAATAATAGAATACCGCCATAGATTAGTTAGACAAAGACTTGTAACCAAGGTGTCTCAACACAAAAACAACTCTTGCGCAAACAAAAGTATAGCTCAGATGATGATTTTTATCACTTGACTTTCTAAGAAATTAATCCCACACCTTATTAAACTGGCGAAACGTGGGTGTTAATTCGTGGTTGATTTATTATCTATTTATTTATATGTGAACGCAAAGACTTTGTACCCCTTTTTACGAAAATTACATGGACGGAGGAGTATGAAATTTCACACACGTTTATTGTATAGTGAAGGAGTACAGAATTTTATTATTGTTTTAAAATTATGCATAAAAAATACATGAAATCAATTTAAAAAATAATATTACAACACTCTACAATGTATTTGACAGTGGCTTTTTTAAAGTGACTTTTATGTCACACGTGACCATAAAGTGGATTGGTCAGGGGGTAACATAAAAATCTTACTTCGGGCGATATAAAGAAGCCTCAGATCGCATTTTAAACGCCATCGCCTTCAGCTCGGTCGTCAAATTCTTTGCTTTATCTCCCTTGGTATATAGTATAATCTACTATTTGGTTATGTCAAATTCATAATAATTTAAATTAATTACCATTGGACGACCACTAGTAATAAATAATTTCCCGTTGCCAGGCATTTACGGCGCCGGCTGCCTCATGACCGAGGGGTGCCGCGGCGAAGGCGGCTTCCTCGTGAACGCGAAGGGCGAGCGCTTCATGGAGCGCTACGCCCCCGTCGCCAAGGACCTGGCCAGTCGGGACGTCGTCTCCAGGGCTATGACCGTTGAGATCATGGAAGGTATTTGAAATGAAATGAAATTTATTTGAGTTCAATAGACTAAGGGCCTGTTTCACAATCGACAAGTAGGTTCTAAGTAGCTCACTTCGCAGATCATTTGACAGTTGTAATATTAAATAGGTATATGTCAATTATTACCCGTGTGGTGAGGGCAGAGAAGAATACAATTGTCACCACCCCAAATCTCTCCCGTGCATCCAATGGGCAGCAGCGTTTCTCTTATACCATCAGCTAGATACTGCGACTTTTGTGCCCGATAAATGGCAATAGGCTCGCCAACATTATATGGGACCAAACATATCTGGCGAAACGTGGGTGCTAGTTCACCTCTGCCTACCCCTTCGGGGATATAGACGTGATTTATGTATGTATGTATGTATATGTCAATTGAACTGCCATGTAAGCTACTTAGAACTCACTTGTCGATTGTTAAACAGGCCCTAAGTGTACATAATACAGGTAACCCAACAGAGAAACAGTAACCTGTTACAATCATAGGGTATACATGCTCATTTACAATATAATTTTTAACAGCATCACTGATCTTCACATTGGGATATCCTGTGTCGTGATGACCGACTATTAATGATGGCAATGCCAAGATACATTACCCTTCTCTTCGCACTATTTGCATAGAACCGTGTAAAAAAGTGTGTACATATTCGGTGTGTTTATGATTATAAATTGGCAAATCGCGTCGGGGTGGGTTTTCAAGACCCATCATTAAAGACAGGTATACTGCGCACTACAATGGTCACACGATTTTGAGATCTCTAGCGTCTTGACGGTTCTGTAATCATACCTACCCGGCTAGCATGACCACCGAAACACGGTATGATACGAGGGTGGGTCAATAAGTCCGTGACTTTTGGAATAAAATACAGATTTTTCGATTAATAAATCATTTTATTTTTCAACGTAGTCTCCCATGAGCTCTATACACTTTGTCCAACGCTTCTCCAATTTTTTTATCCCTTCCAAAAAATATGAATTGTCGAGGTTCAAAAAATTCAAAAAGTCACGGACTTATTGACCCGCCCTCGTATTAGCCATAAAGGCTTTAAAATATAGGACATTAATCGCTTTGAACTGTTAAAAATTCAATGACTTTTGACAGTTCATAGCGATAAATGGCTATTCCTTACTAAAGTGTTTCGGTGGTCATGCTAGCCGGCAGATATAAGATAAACGAATTTCAATTTGATTCCATTTGATTTTTTTTGTTAGCCTATAAGATCCCACTGCTGGCCAAAGGGCTCCCCCGCAGCCCTCCATCTCGAGCGATCCCGAGCCAATTTCGTCAATGTCTTAGATGTCTATCCACCAGTTTCTAAGTCGACCTCGGCGCCTTTGACCATCCTGAGGTGACCACTCTATGGTGACCTTTGCCCAGCGATCTGGATGCATACGGCATACATGTTCCGCCCAGTCCCATTTGAGCTTCGCGGTTTTAGATCCTACATCTGTAATGCAACCCAACAAAACTCTTACGTCCAGGCCGCGGCTGCGGACCGGACAAAGACCACGTCTACCTCCAGCTGCACCACTTACCTCCGGAACAGCTCAAGCAGCGGCTGCCGGGCATCTCGGAGACGGCCATGATCTTCGCCGGCGTCGACGTCACAAAGGAACCGATCCCGGTGCTACCAACCGTGCACTACAACATGGGCGGCACGCCGACCAACTACCGCGGCGAGGTGAGTCCGAGTAATGCTTTAATTGATTTTATGCTTTAACGTGTTTGATATAAAGTCTAAAAGAAAAAGGCCATGATCTTCGCTGGCGTGGACGTCACCAAGGAGCCGATCCCGGTGCTGCCCACTGTGCACTATATTCCCTTCCGTTCCGACATAATATTATAAAGCTGCAGAGTTTGTTTGTTTGGTTCGTTGGTTGAACGCGCTAATCTCAGAAGCTACTGGTTCAAATTGACAACATTTCATTTTTCAACATACCTTTATAAGATGTTATATGAAATTAAACCGAAAATGAAGACACCCATATTTTTTATTTCTTTTGATTTCCGTCGTTTTCATACAAAAAATCATGATTGAAATATCGGTCATTCTAAACAGACATAAGCGCCAGTTCGTCAAAACTGACGAACTGGCGTTTCCGGTGTCGAAAATATAAACATTTTATCTGAAATGTTTGAAATCAATTTCAAAGTAAAATACCTTTTAAATTAAAGTTTATGAAGGATTTCAATTTATTGCTACTTTATTAGTACAAAGATTTTGGGGTTAGAAAAAGAATTTCGAAAAATTATGATCTTGAGGCGGGAATCAAGGGAAGATCATAATTTTTCGAAATTCTTTTTCTAACCCCAAAATCTTTGTACTAATTTTTCTAACATTTATATAATGTTAAAATTAAAATCGAATACTTTATTAGTGTTAATTTCGACGATGACAATTAATGACACTGGATTTGATTTATGACTGATGTCTGTTATCATGCCTATGATAACTTTTTTATTCTTCCATCTAGGAAGACAAACGTTTTAATTCATATATCCACCACCGTGACGTCATCGCATGTTTTTTACATTTATTTTTTCTTTCTCTGTAATTAAGTAATAAAAAAATTTAATAAAAATATTTTCGAAGTCAGGATTGGAAAATAAAGAAACATTTTTTTATTTTGCGGGGTTGTCATTTTTGAAATGTTGTCAATTGAAAAATACTCTTTGAGTGGGATAGTCCATCTATCGAGGAAGGCTCGAAATCTCAGAAAAACAATCACTTCCCCATACTAAACCGAGAACCAGCTGACATCAGTTTGTATGGGAGAGTGTTTATTTTTTCTGACATTTCGATTTTGGTCCCTTAATAACCACTTTAAATATGACTACACCTCTCTGTTACAACTTGTATATATCGCACAACCAGATCTAAAGGAAGTTAACTCAAAAATTTCCGTTTTTGACTTATGTTCACCACCGCCGCATTTACATGTTTAATTAATGAATTATGGTTAGCGTTAAAGCTTACAAAAACGCGTCTACAAGGTCCAATGTCTCTTCCTAAGGTGATCACCCACCACAACGGGCAAGACAAGGTGGTGCCCGGGCTGTTCGCGGCGGGCGAGGCGTCGTGCGCGTCCGTGCACGGCGCGAACCGGCTCGGCGCCAACTCGCTGCTGGACATCGTGGTGTTCGGCCGCGCGTGCGCGCTCACCATCAAGGAGATCGCCAGGCCGGGCGATGCGCAGGCGCCGTTGAAAGATGTAAGTGTTTTTTGTTACAAAAAAACCTACCTTAAAAATGTTGTGTCCTACAAAGATTTTGGTGGTTAGAAAAAGAATTTCGAAAAATCATGATCTTGAGGCGGGAAGATCATAATTTTTCGAAATTCTTTTTATTAATTTTCTTCTTTGTACTAATTTTTCTAACATTTATATAATGTTAAAATTAAAATCGAATAATGTTGTGTCTTGTTTAGATAAAAACTGAATAACTAAAATATGAAATACATTAAATTTCTGTTTATTATCATATTTTTAACCGACGAAAAACCGGAGAAGGTTACTCAATTTGGTGTTTTGCGCGGTTTTTCTATTTATCATATTTTTAACCGACGAAAAACGTACCATAATTGGTGAAACGTGGGTGCTGGTTCACCTCTGCCTACCCCTTCGGGGATATAGGCGTGATTTATGTATGTATATATGAAAAACCGGAGTAGGTGTACCGCATGTTCTATTTAGTGGTTACCTTTTTATTCACTTTTAAAATGTTGTGTCTTATCTACGATCAAACTGTTTAACTTACATTACATACATACATAAAATCACACCTATATTCCCCGAAGGAATAGGCAGAGGTGAATTAGCACCCACTTTTCGCCAATTAATATTAACCGCCTCCGTGATCTAGTGGTTCGTTTACCGGAATTAAGATCCAGAGGTCCCCGGGTTCGATCCCCAGGGACATCTTTCAAGTGTGCTTGGCTAGCTGCCACCATCTTATCAAAATCTGTCGCCATAATAATAATGTTAACAGCATTATTGTATTCCGACAATGTGAGATAAGATAGGCCTCTGTGGTTGAGGGTTCCAGATGAAGCTCGATTCCATCTTCAGCCCTTATCGTCACTTACCATCAGGTGAGATGAAGGGTAAGAGCTTCCCAGTCTTACATAAAAAAAAATTACAGTAGTAATAGCAGTTATTATTATAACTTAATTTTACAGTCAACGGGCGAGCAAAGCATCTCGAATTTGGACAAAGTGAGGTATGCGAACGGAGAAATATCCACGGCAGACCTCCGACTCCGCATGCAGAAGTGTATGCAGAAGAACGCCGCTGTGTTCAGACAGAAGAGCACCCTTGAAGAAGGTATGCAATATTCATTTGCCTAATGCATAGTTGAGGAGCCCGCTAGCTCAGTGGCATAGCGCACTTAGCCTGCAATTGCGTAAACTAAGCAATGTTCGGTAAGGCTAGTGACCAAAAATTTATTATCTCGAGTTCTTCCGTGCTTCTGAAGGCACGTTAAGTCGGTGGTCCCGGCTGCATCTGTAGTCGTTAATACCCACCTACCCGTACTGGGCTAGCGTGGTGGGTTATGGCCCAATCTCCCTATATTCTTCCATCCATCGAGAAGGCCCGTGCTCCAGCAATGGGGACATTAAAGGGCTGGTGATGATGAATGCATAGTCAACAGCACCACACCATACAAATATATCAAATATTTCCAATCAATATATTGAAAAATTATTTGTTGTATTAAAAATTATCTGTTATAAATATTTGTTACTGACAAATAGTCAACCTGTATTAATAAACCAAAATTACTTAATATTACTAAATTATTACATTAATTTATATACTACAGATTATTTTAAAGTGAATTATGTTATTTAAATAATTTAAAATGTTTACCTTTTTCCATCACAGCTGTGCGAGGGTGCGTTGCGAGGAATGTGTTTGGGAAGAACAAATGTAATCACTGCATTTTTAAATAGAATGATTCTTTTCGTGAGAATGGAGTGATTCTATTGGTTCTCCTCAAACAAATTCCTCGCAACGCACCCTCCCAAAGCTGCGGTGGAAAAGCACCCTAATGCCCCCAACTCCATTCGCAGCTCAACGTCAAATCCACGAGGTCTACAGCCAGTTCAAGGATGTGAAGTTGTCGGACCGCTCGCTGATATGGAACAGTGACTTGATAGAGACGCTGGAGCTCCAGAATTTGCTCATCAACTCTGTGCAAATTGTGGAGGGCGCCCTTGCCCGTGAGGAGAGTCGCGGTGCCCATGCCAGAGAGGACTTCAAGACGAGACGCGACGAATACGACTACTCTAAACCATTGGAAGGACAGGTGAGTGAGACCACAATATATACAGTAATACTTCTTCATAATTAGAATGCTTGCGTACTCGGCGCCGTGTAGGCAGTTTGGCTGTAACGCACACATTGACATAAAATACGGGGGCTTATGGGTTCGGTCATTCGGTGTGATCGCGCGTGTGACTGCATTTTCGACGCTTTAGTTACAATGCCGACAGGCCGCAGATTAACTAATGGTTCTATACTGTGGTGAGACTCTAGGCCAGGGGTCGGAAACCTGCGGCTCGCGAGCCACATGCGGCTCTTTGGATGTAAAGCTGCTGTTCTTTAGTTCCATACGCATAATGCATTATTTATTTAATTAAAATTATAAACAAAATTATTAAAAATAAAATGTTCTGTATCTATGAACAAGAATAATTAAACACCATTTCTATCTCTCGGCTACTTGTAAGTAGGTACTCGCTTTTCAAGTCTCATCTCACTCATAATCGTCAGTCAGTGTTGTAAATAGGAAGGATCAAACATTAATTTTGATCCTTCCGACAAAAAATGTTACCGACCCCTGCTCTAGGCATTCGGCATCCATTTTGACTGCACTAAGACTGCCACTGGAAAATTAAGTAGGTATATTTAAATATGTAATTCGAAAATGAAATAAAATAGTGATGATGAATGGGTAGCAGCGTTCCTTTTATACTTAACGTGGGTGTTAATTCACCTCTGCCTACCCCTTCGGGGATATAGGCGTGATTTATATATCCTATTAGTATTCATTTAGATAGGACTTAAAAACTATATCACAACCCGCTAGTATTTACACCGAAAACTGCTAGTGTGGAATATTAAAATCGAATATTGTATCTCCAGACTAAACTAACTTTCGAGCAACATTGGAGGAAGCACACCATAGTGGAGACTGACGCGACTACAGGCGACACCAAACTCTCGTACAGACCTGTCATCGACTCAACACTCGACTCTCAAGAATGCAAAACTGTTCCACCCGTCATCAGAACATACTAGAAGCGAAATTAAGGTAAGGAGAAATTCCTTTTCCGTTATTGACCTCCGAATACAGAAACGCTATTCAAATGTAGAGCACTGCTTGTAAAGTTAAGTGGACAATACCTGTCAGAATTTGTATGGAGAAACGTCAATTTTGACAATACTTAAATTTTAAGCAGGACTCAAACTTTGAGTAGCGTTTCTGCATTCGGGGGAGAGACAAGTTTAAGGGACGGCAGAGCAGAATACAATTGTCACTGTCACCAACCCCCCACTCTGAATAAGCTCTTTTATTTGTCTAGCGGCTGACTCGAAAAGGTCATAATAATAATTGTCCTCCAACTAGCCTGTAATTGAAGTACTTGTGTATAAATAACAAAAAAAAACAAGAAACCGTGCGGATCTCTCCATCGGTTGTCGTACAAGGCGACTAAGTATGAAGACAGCGAGAGTAATTGGCAGCAGCGTTCCTCATAATATACTGATATTAATTTAGGTTAGTTGTGTTTTACCTCGCACCATCCAAATATGTAGTTGAGAACGACAGCTCTTGAAACAGATACAAAAAACGTGTTATCACTGTTATCAGCAGTGTCAATTGTGTTATCGGTACCAATTTATCGCTCCGCACCGAGTATTCTTCTCTTTTGGAGCAGTTTGTTTATATATCATTATATCTGGATAAATAGACATTGTTTCTCTGGTAACAGAAAGTAGTTTTGTTCACCTTATACCTACGTGCGGGAGTGCACGTAGGTTTTGTCCGTAAACACTAGACTAAGGATCAATAGACGTTTAGATAAGTATGCCTTGGATCCTATATCATAAAACAGTTCAATATGGGTCAATAGCTATGACTGTTTTAGACATTGAATAGTGATCTAGGGGTCCAGTTTAATCGCTGGTTAACTCAAACATAATAAACATCGCTAATAGTTTGATATCAGGAAAATAACAACAGTTACATGTTAGATTTGTAGAAAACTTTGCCTATTTTTAGAGTAAACTTCTTCTTCCGGCTCTTATACCACTCAATATTATCTTTCACACAATCTATGTTGCTTCTTCAGTCTCTTCTTATTCTAGGTTAATCCACATAATAAAGCATTTTTCTGGTTATACTTTCCCGAATTTTAATACATAGTTCGTGTCTTCCTCTTCCACTCTCCTCTACTAGACGTGAGCTCAGCATGAACTCCCCTCTTTCTCATTCTCATCTTTCATACAACTAAACAACTATAAAGAGTACTAAAGATCAAAGTAACAAAACTAAAGATAATAGCAATGTCAAAAATTTGCCACATGATTTTTCGGCGCAATGAAAAAAGTTGGAAAACATGAAGTGGTTAAAATCATTATGCAAAGTGAAATCTGCACGAAAAAGGTTTATTAAAATAATAAGTAACCTGTAGGTGTACCTAAACGCTAAAGTACTTATCTCTCATTCGTTGCTGGAGTTCCGTGTGCTTAACACGGTTAATAATTGTGGTAAAATTTTGCGAGTTCATATATCGACAGTTTGATAAGGCTCCTAGTAACCACTCAGTCAAAATAAACACAATAACTGTGTCCCTATTTTTAGTACAGATAGTATCACAGCTTTATATTAAAAACAGTAAGAGTAACCTATTACCCAAGTAGATGATATTTAAAATCAATAATTCAATAAACCAATTGTCTCGGCTTTTCAATTAAAAAAAACCTTATGTATATTAAAAGGTGTTCGTATTCCAAATTTTGCGTTTTACTTTAGATTAAATTGCGTGAAGTGCGTTTTAATTTAGACTACATAAAGTGAAAAAAAATACATAACAATATTATAATGAGCTTTAATATTAACCCTTTTAAAGAAAGAAGTGATCTCTGCCTACCGCTGTGGCGAATAACGAATTTCGATATCTTTTGCAGCTCTTCCAAAAGACAAATTTACAAATGAGCTTGAATCAAGGCTTTAATTTAAAATATATATATGATAGCCGCACAAAAAATTGAGTAGGGTTACGAAGACAATGATTTAGTGAAATAATTTCTTCATAAAGACGAAAGCGATAAATACAGAGTACCTTCAATGAATCTGGAAATGCAAAATGACTGGACCACTCTGGGGAAATTCTGTATTCCACTGGCTTTAAACTGGCGCACCCTACTACATGACTGTTCGCCTGCATTGCTAAGATCCTATCTCAATGCCTTCCTGATGACTCTCCCCAACCAATGTAATTTAATGCGTTGGGGGAAAGCCACTGAAAAGACTTGTTACACATGTGGAGAGGCAAATGGAACGACTAAGCACATACTAGTGGGGTGCAGTGCAGGGTTCTCCTGGAGGCAGCCTAGCAAGCGTGACCACCGAAACAGAACTGTCAAAAACCATTGTTTTTTGACATTTCAAAGCGATAAATGGTTATATCATATCGTGTTTTGGTGCTTGTGCTAGCCGCGGGCTGGAGGCAGGTCGTTATACTCGCGTCGCCGTGATAAAGTCCTAGATTAGCCAAACAACCCTCAGCAAACTATTCGATTTTAATTTCAACATTATATAAATGTTAGAAAAAATAGTACAAAGATTTTGGTGGTTAGAAAAAGAATTTCGAAAAATTATGGTCTTGATGCGGGAAACGAACCCGCGTCCGCTGCTATCCGGGCAGGTGCCTGACCGCTCGGCCAACCAAGACACTAATTAACTTGCCGAAATTCTTCTAACCTTTACACTCCACGTTGTAAGCCAACGGGTACCCTCGCAATGTGGAAATAAATTTCAAACATTCCAAAGCAGATATTTTACAAATACCGTGCATTCGGTTAAGCTTGGGTTTGCTTTATAAACTATTCGATTTCCCGCATCAAGACCATAATTTTTCGAAATTCTTTTTCTAACCACCAAAATCTTTCAACCCTTAGCAAATTCAACGTTTCAAGGACTTTTTTTTGTCAAATACAAGTTCGGTATTAGAAGGTAGACGACCACATTTTGTGTATTGTATTTTTAATAAAGAAAAAATCTAACCAATGTCTCTTGTTTCAGATACGAACTAATATTATAGGCGAGTACTGAATGGGTCCACCAGTATTATTTTGGAAACGATTCGGCCCAGACCACGCGACTTGCACCCTTCACGCATAATTAAAGTAACATTTTATATTTATTTATTTTAGATAAGAAGAAATCGTTTGATAAAAGCAAAAAAGCTCAATTTCTTATGCTATATTTTCGGGCTGCTTAACACCTTCGTATCGTAACATTTTTTTATTAGTGACATAGATGAATTGCGCAATTTATTAAAGTATTTTTAACGCTCGTGTTGCATGCACTATATTTTTCTTTAATGGAATGAATTTAAAATTAATAATCTATTTTTCTAATCTCTAAATTACTTTTTAATAATTTATTTGATTTAGATGACCTTTTTTATTTTGATGACGGATTACGGATAGGTATATTATGTCATTTAACCCCCAATAGTATATAAAGCAGCCCGACCGGTATACTTAAACTCAGAAGGATTCGCCGTAAATTATGTACAAAGTGATCCACCTAGTGCCACTCACAAGGTTACACCGTTATTATTCATTTTATACAAAAAGTTGTATTATACTAAATCATGTTGTTGGAAATATTCTCATGTTTCTGAGTAGAGCATTTATTATAATTTAATGCCTCACATTGTGGTCTCAGCAGCGCCATGGTACTTAACATAATAATATTGAATATATTTAAAATGGAGGTGAAGTTTTGTGGTTGTCTATTTGTAGGTCAATACCTAGGTCGTAAGTACCAAGCTGTTTGTTGTGAACGCACGTAATTCCTAAACTCTTTATAATTAAGTTGTTGCGACTGTATTGTAATAGGTTTTTGTATAACATTTTCTCGTTTATATTATTTTATACAAAGTCGTTTTATTTTACAAAATAAATGTATCTCTTGTTGCATCGTGTAAGAAACAATTACTACTAAATGAATTCGCAGGCAAATTAGATATAGTTTAAATTCTCAACTGGAATTATTTTCTTCAACAAAACTTACAACTCATTTTGAAAATTATGTTATGATGTATGTATAAAAATTACTTAAATTAATCATCGGTGTACAATTTAACTAGACTTAAGGAAACAAAACTGAATATAAATAATTTAAAAAGTATTATGTATTTCTTTTAATTGAACTCATTTTATGTGCTATTGAAATGTTCAAAATTATACTGAAGCACGCATAGATAAATGATAATCTTAATTCCATGTAACATTTTAGTTGATGTAGGTAACTATTTACTACATCAGTGGATTTTTTAATTTTGGTAAGTATAATAAATTGTGTTTTCCAATAGTGTTAGATATCAATGGGTCTTTATGACCTGGTGTTTAATAAATACAATAAATAGGTAGGTATCTCTTTTATTTCTTTTTACATCTAGCAACCAAGTAACTGAATGTACCTACTAAAAGTACTTACAGTCTGTTCCAATTACAAAATCCGTTGTCCTACTACGAATTGGCGCGACGCGAATTCGCAACGCAGCAAACTAGAACATAAATAGCTGCGATGCGATTTGGTGCGGCGAAACAAAGGAGAATAAAATTGAAGGATTTTTACGATGCGACATTACATCGCAGTTTCGTGGACACGCCCTAAAAAACAAGATAGGACCTATGTAATTGTATCCAGTCTAGTTCTTTGTTAGAGTATTGACATCGGTCAAAAAGACTTCGTAATTGGAACAGAGCGTAGTTACGCTAAATATTGAAAACCTGTGTGCATGGTAGGTGGTGCTGGGTGGCAACCACAGATATATCAATATAAGAACAAAGCACAGGCTCTACTGACAATGTAATTACCTACTTATATTCATGATTATGCAAAGTTATGTAATTTACTTTGTTATATTATATTAATTGTCAAGTCTATCAAGTAAAAACTCTTAAGCTCTCTCTTATTATTAACTCCTTTAAAACGCTCGCATTAGTCACTAACTCATTAACGGCCAACTGTCGCCTGCAGACAAAGTCTAACTAGTAAACTATTTGTTTAATATAGCACGAGATGGCTCCCTTGACATATATAAGGTTATTTATCAATCAGAATAATGTTGTTGGAAACAATGTTTCCCTATACAAGTTTCCCTATACAGGCTTCACAAAAGTTTCCCTATACAGGCTTCACAAAAGGAGAAGGTTCTCAATTCGTGTGTATTTTTTTTGTCTCTTATAGGTACAGCGGATTGCTTTTTCATCTTCAGTTTTGAATGTAAATAAAAAAATTTAAATAGATAGAGAACTACAATCAAGTCCTATATTATGTTTCTGAACGCAGGTAAGGCAAGAACTACATCTGTAAATTGTTAATACTTAGGTACGATACGAGCTATAAGTACTACTTAAGAACTTACAGCCAAAGGGATTCAAATTAAAACCAAATATGTAGCGACTTTTATATAAAAACATTCTGTCTACTTCTATATAAAAATCAGTGGAATATTCCCAAACCATTTTTATGCAATTACTTATACGTACCAAGTATTAAGGGTGTCAACACTATTTGGGAGCTAATGAGCGTTATCTCAAAGTCTTATATTAAGAAATTCGCTCCAGGGCACTGATAACCCCGCGGGTCACTCGACACCGCGGCCATTTTGTGATTGTGACCGACCAGTGGAGTCTCCGGCATCACTTGCTACGCTTGTTCACGTCGCTGCACTGACTTGTTGTAATCGTTCGAATTGCCAGTTTATGTGGTTTGATGGTGCTGCTTGAAGCCAGAAATTCGTCACGCGCTAACCGCCGCTGCAGAGGACACGCCACGGTGACTGTCAACATTGAGAAGTTGAACAATTGCACACTTCGCAATATTTTCTCCAATCTGTGTAAAGGTACATACGTCATATCTTCCTAAGTAGTATACCTAAATAGGTACTGTTTATTGCAGTAAATAAAATCACTTGTAATATTTCTTACCGTATTAGTTATTATCTCCTCTAAAAGATCAAGGTTTCGAGGCCATAATTTGTGGGTAGGTACACTCAACTGCACCTAAGACTACCAATGAGTCTTTTCACGAAAAATATAGCACTTTATGCCATCTATACATACATACATATATATGATTTATGTGTTATCAATACTAGATGACGGACAATTTTTAATTACATACTTAACAATTATACTTATGTACATGGAAATATTTATAATATACTTAGTAGTTATAAACATCCAAGAGAAGTTCCCGAGGAACAAATGTCTGTCTGTGTTCATCAGAAAATTTGCCCCTACTAGGATTTGAACCAGGGACCTTTTGGCAAATAGCCTACCAAGCCGGTCGTCAAATCTACTATAAATTGTTCGGGACAAACGCATCTCAACGTTGAATCTGAAAAGCCGAATTTATCAGATCTTCCTTGGTCTAAAGGATTTTTAATGGTTTTAAATAACTAAGCACATTGATATAAATCTTGAGTTCCTCCGTGCTTCGGAAGGCACTTTAAGCCGTTGGTCCCGGCTGCATCTGCAGTCGTTAATACCCACCAACCCGCACTGGGTCAGCGTGGTGGGTTATGGCCCAATCTCCCTATATTCTTCCATCCATAGGGAAGGCCCGTGCCTCAGCAGTGCGGACATTAAAGGGCTGGTGATGATGATGATGATGATTGATATAAATCACGTCTATTTTTGCCAGAAGGATAGGCAGGGGTGAATTGACAATAACTAACCTTTAGTTTAGATACAATTACTCTAAATTTGAAAGTCAATATTTAGGGACCAGGCAGATTGCCAAATGCTGGATTGTTAGAATTTTTGTAGTAAAAAATAACTAGGTGCCTTCTCTAGCCTAAATACTCACCAATACTGTACCTAATTAATACTGAATTAAGTAATATATACGTACATTAATTCAATCGTTGGTTTGGTATTTAGGAATGTCCCCTAAAATTTTGTCATTAATTTACCTCTGATAATAGTACCTACACCTACATTCAAATCAAGTTTTCACTGATACCTATGCTAATTTATTAATAAGAATAAGTACTTACTTAAGTCACAATGTTATTGGTATGTATAAAGCAGGGTACCTATACTGACGTTACGAGGTGTTATGTTACACAGCGAGCATTCATGCAGTCAGTACGTAAAGTGTTACGACCATTAAAGATTAAACCAGCGAGCAGCGAGCAATAGTAAAGGAAATAACGTTCAGTACTGCTCGAGGCGAATGTTACATTACACCTCGTAACGTTGGTCAGTACCAGCTTTATACTTTACCAGATAGGTAACCTCTAATATTTTATTTATATAACTTAGCGCTATTATTATGTTGTTAATATAACTTCATCGTGTATTTTAAACAGTCTGTCAAGCAAAAACAATGTCGTCCATCCCGCCGTGCACATTCATCGCTGGACGCATAAGAGAATCGCAGCGCCCCCAAGACATGAAGCTTGCCAAGAATTCCCCCATGGCTAAGGAGTTCTTCAAATTTTTTGAAACAACTTGTAAGTTCAACAACGCTTGTATATACCTACCTACTTCCAAAATAATTAATGACGTCGTAAGAGCGCCAAAACACCGTGTAGGTAGGTATAGGTACCTACAAACAAGCAAGGTATTGCGCGTAAGCCAATCGCTATCAAGTTCTCGATAGCGATTGGCAAGACGTGTGTGGACAAACAAAATGCATATTTTAAACGGCACTAATAGGTAGGCGGCACTTAGGTAATAAAAATTTTCAGTTTTTCGCTTCTAAGAATCTTCTTCTTCTCCCTGTCTATCTGGGGTCGGCGCAGTGTTTCCTTTTCCATTCATACCTATCGGTCAGATGTCGTCGAGCCATCCACCTTCTTTTGATTCATATCTTCCATCACACAGTAAAGATGCTTGTTATGAATGAATGTATAGAAAAGACTTGGCATTTCTAATGAAACCTAAATAACCTCTGTTAATGAACCTCTGCTACACCATCGCCAGATAAACAGGTAGGAAGGTATCTACTGGGGATATTTATTCCCGCAGATATACTGTTTGAGAACCAAACAAGCCGTAATTACAATGGCTATTACCTAAATGAATGTTAGTGACAATTTTCATTCATTGAGATGCCAATATAGCCAAACCACGTCGCCATCACAAAAGAGTCGCTTATCTGAAGCGTCTGACCTCAATAACCACGTGACGTCATTAGGTACTTATAAGTACTAACACAGCCATTCTCCTAGAATATTATTGTTTACTAATAAAATAGGTACCAACCTACTAAAGTCCAATGGTTATCTTGCTAGTGCTTGACAGGCAGGTTACCGTTCTACCGCGGTTACGAAAAACGCATTATCTACCTTTTTACAACTTCGGAGAAAAACGCGTTAAAAGTTTTTTTCTCAGTACATTTGTATGCCCGGCGCTGAGCTAGTTATTGATTTATAATTTGAATATTCAGTATATTGAAACGGTCTCCATGGGAAAGTACTAATTTCAAATATGTATATAACTCAACTTCGCTAAAAATCGTACCTACATAATGCGTTTTTCGTAAGCGCGGCAGCGTAGGTATATATCATTCTTGGGCAGCAAAAGCCCTGCTTTCCGGTAGTTTGCGCACTTAGGGGCGAGGATGGCATCGTCAGAGCGGTCCAGGTGGGACAGACCAGGCAGTTTACCACCCCGGGTTGCCTGCCCTGGACTAGCTAGATTAATTCGGGCAGGCAAACTACATATTATAATTCTGTGGATACATATTATTAGAGGAGCTCAATAGCGCTGTGGCATAGCGCGCTTGGCCTGCAATTGCGTAAACTAAGCAATATTCGCTAAGGCCGGTCATTGGGTGGATGACCAAAAAATTATTATATTGAGCTCCTCTGTACTTCGGAAAGCACGTTAAGCCGTTGGTCCCGGCTCTATAATATGCAGTCGTTAAAACCCAACCCACCAACCCGCACAGGGCCATCGTGGTGGATTATGACCCACCATCTCCCTATATTCTTCTATCCATAGGGAAGGCCCGTGCCCCAGTAGCGGGGACATTAAAGAGCTGGTGATGGTGATGACAACTAAAAGAATGCTGAGCTCGATGGTGTCAGGTTTTTTGCGTTTTGATCACCGCAGGATATTGAGCTCCACCGCAAAAAGACTTACTAAAATTATTATGGTTCGATACTATCAATTGATATTATTCTATTTTAATTCCAGTTGCAGAGCTAACGCCATTGAAGTACAATAGCAAGTTAATGAACAGCATCTGGGGCTTCTACAATCGTTATTCACCACACAATGTGAAGAAAATTAACGAAGGTTTGGTTTTTAATGGGGATTTGCAGCAGTAAGTTTATTAGTCTAATAAAATAAAATTAGTCTAAAAAAAAATAATTTGATGCAAAGGCACCATTTAAATTTTACTCGCCATATTAAAAGTTCAAAGAATACTCAATGATCAAATGAGATGGAGCCTTATTTTGTTTAAATTGTTTTTTTTTTCCAATAATTAAAGGTCCTACTATATCATAGTTATTTTGGGATTTAATTGCAAATACAAAGAAGACTAGTAAAGATTTAAAATGCCTGATTTGAGATTTTTTTGTGACACAATAAAGTTAAGACTACCCAATAAATTCCTTTAATCTATAACACAACCCCAGCAACAAATTCTCGTCGTATAAATGCTTACTCAGCCAATTTATAGTAACTTAAGAGATAAAGAGAGAGAAAAAACAGTACCTAGGTAAATATATTAACTCAAGACAATGTGATCAACATAACTGTTAAAGTTTTAACCACCTCCGTGGTCGAGTGGTTCGCCCACCGGAATCCAGAGGTCCCAGGTTCGATCCCCTACAAATTTGTACTCGATTAGGTTGGTGGTAGGACTTATTTTAAATTCGCCTGGATAGTTACCACCGTCTTATCAAAATTCGTCGCCATATTAATAATAACAGAAATATTGTGTTCCGTCTAAGTATTTGTGATAAGATAGCCAGCACCTCTGTGGTTGAGGGTTCCAGGTGAAGCTCGATTACATCTTCGGCCCTTGTCGTCACTCACCATCAGGTGAGATGTAGACCAAGAGCTTCCCTGTCTAGCATAAAAAATAAAAACAATATTATTACTAATACAAAGTATGGTTCATTTATTGTTTTCAGATCTGCTGCCAATCCCACTAATAAAGGTGAACCGAAAATCACCTTGCCACAACCCAACTTGGACAACGTCTGGGCTGCGATGAATGTATCTCAATCACATTAAATTTGTAACATTACAATAAATATACTATATTACGGAGGCTGTATTATTTTATTTATTTTTTATTTTGTTATATAATAGCTACTTGGCAGTTCAATTGACATAAATTTCATATTACAACTGCCAAAGGATCTGCCAAGTAAGCTAACCAGAACTCGCCCGTCGATTGTAAAACATGCCCTAAAACTAAACTTTTATACTCTCAATAATTGTAAATCAAACGAACTTACCTGAAGTGAAGTTCGATTATAATTATATGAGCAGCTTCATTCGACGCGATTTAAGCTTACATGTTGTAGTGGCGCCCCCAAGCGTCACCCTTGCACGGATTTTTAAAGATATTTTTATTTTTTACTATGGCAATATTAAAAAAGATAAATAAACGTTACTACTCGACCAGTCCGGCCGTTACGCTTCCTCATTATAGTTTATAGCCCGAACCTACCTACTATTCTGTAATTTTGTATTTTATATTTGTCTGGATTTGGGTTGGGATGGACATCTTTACAGATGTTGGGAGGGATCTTATAAATCGCGTCGAATGAAGCTGCTCATATAATTATAATCGAACTTCACTTCAGGTAAGTTCGTTTGATTTACAATTATATTTCGCAGCTTCATTCTTAGCGATTTAAGCTTACATGTTGTAGGATGTTTAGAGAAACGAATATAAAATACAACAGTATAGGTACCATTGGTAACCATTTAGTTAATAAAATGTTATCTCATGGCATTAATTCAAGAACACTAAGCTGATTTTTAGTATTCTAATTAAATTAATAAATAACCTTAAATTATATGGAGTGGTTCGATAACAAAGATCGAGTAAAATCACTATCAAAAATCTTTAATAGAGAGCTATTATAGAACGGAAAAAATATTGTTAGACCATCTAAAAACGATTTGATCTATCTTACTTAGACTAGCACTTATAAAAATAAATAGTGTTTTTATTTATTTTGTATGTTTAATCTTTACACAAATTATTGCGTCTATATTAGTTGATCCTTTTGGTAAATCTTACTATTTACCGACATGAGTTGGTTAAGTTAGGTTGGTACATGAACCAATGAATAGCACGAGCCGAGCGAGCGAAGCGAGCGTGCCGCGGCAGCGGCCGGCGAGTGCGATTAAGTTATGCTTGTAAAGAAAAGTTACCATTTAATAGTTATTTTAACATTTCAGCAGGGACTTCAAATATATTCCCTAGAAGTTAAAGTATCGATCAATTTTATTTATTGTATGCCTCAAGAAAAAAAGAATCAATCATTAAAATAGATAACTATTTAGATTTTTTATTTTGTTATTATTATATCTTTGCTGTTCTTAGCAATTTAATCTAAGCTATTTAATAATTAAAACGATTATTTAAGTACCTACATGCCTTAGAATCTTGTGAATGATTCAGAGTTACTGCTGCAACCTGCAGCCTTCCGTATTACATCGATGCTAACCCCAATTTTATTGGCTGTCGTCATGAACCGCGTGACGGGTGCTTTGAGCGCCAAATGTAGATGTATCAACAAATTTTACGAAATTGTTTTTTAAAAGTAATAAATAATTGAACTTCTGAACCACGCGGAAAAAATGTTCTATTCAAATAATCTATGATACCCGTGGCGTGGGAACTACTAAGTACTACTTTATATTTGAGAATTTTGATAACGGGTTGATATTAATTTGGTCTTTACGTATAATAGAACTATTTCATTAAGGTTCTGTAAATTACTTTCAGTTTTATTAATGTATATAACCTATATATGTGTTTTGGACCCGATGTGCGGTGGCGAAATCTACACAGGTTGCTGTCTTTTTGGTTTCTATATTGAGATCTTTATTTGGCCACTGGTTTGAAATGTAAGACAATATTAGGTTGGGTGCCAGCTGATATTGTATTTGGTCTCAATCTATAAACTCCTTTCATATATAATATTTTAATTCCTTTTATCTATATATATATTTTTTTTTTTTTTTTCAAATCCTTAATCATTATAATGTCTTATTAAATAATAAGGTAAGTGCCGATTTGTAGGAGTTTGAGGTACCGTACTTAGCCCCTCTGACAAACATTTCTGTGAAAAATTCGATAAATCTTGATACAGAGCCTGTGTGGTACTAGTTATAATTATCCTTACAAAATGTTACCCAACATTTCAACCTCCTTGTTGTATTATTTAGGTTCTTTTTTTTTTCTTTTTTTTTTTTTTTTTTACACTCACACCTAGCATCTAGCCCAAAGTAAGCCTAAGCACTTGTGTTATGAAGACTAGATGACGGACATATTTTTAATATAATTATGTATATATGTTGAAAATATACTTCATAAACATATACACAACCATGACTCGAAAACAAACATTTGTGGTCATCACAAAGTTTGCCCCTACCAGGATTCGAACCCGGAACCTCTTGGCCAATACCCAGCAATCTGAGCCATCGACCAAGGCGGCCGTCTTGGTCTTTAGGTCTAAAGACTCAGAAAGACAACTTAACCTGATACAGCGAGAGGAATCTAATAATTGAAATAATGAAAACCGTTAGCTAGTAGGGAACACTACAACCCCTTCAGGTTTATAAATCACAATCTTTAATTTTTTTTATTTTTTTTTTTAATGAATTAGTATGTAAAGCGCGAACGCGTAAAAATAAATATCACTAGAAATATATATCAGTATATCAGTAAAAGCATCAGTATTCCATGCATTGGGGTCACTCTGCCAAGTACGTAAATAGCGCATTTTGCATTTGACCGACCGACTTGCAAAAAGATCTACGTATATTAAAATTTGCCAAGCTAGCTTATTATTTCATTAAAGGCGTAATCACTAAGCTTCCATTCGGTGTCCGAAAATTTCATACACGATAAAGCATTCGCCTTATAGTTGTCTTGGTATTTATATAAGATAAAGTAACTATTCCATTAATGTCTTCACCCGGCACCGCTACCATATCTCCCTAGACACTTAATTTAAGTGGGGGTATTATTGAATGGTCAAGCAGTGGTCTGATTCTAGCTGTGATTATGTAATTATATATTTATGGTGTATAGCCAAGAATACTGTATTGCTAGTTGAAGTAATATAAGTAGTCTAATTAAACTTGTAAAATAGTGTAAATTCATTAACTGTTACTAATAAAATGTTGTAAATTGGCTAAAGAAATTTGTGGTTAGAGTAGAGAATATTCGAAAAACCATAGTTTTGATGCAGGAATCGAACCCGCGTTCTCGGCATTCCGGGCAGATGCCTTTATACTCGGTCAACCAAGCCGTTTGTTGTAAATAGTGTTTAATTTTATTTCTCTTTTCTATAACGTTAGTTCTGATATCATCTTTGTTGAATTAAAAAATAATACCCAGAAATGTATCATCCTTACTAGGCAAAAGATAGCTTTTTTCTTCCTTGTTTAGGATAAATCCTACAAATCGCAAGTTTAGCGATAATCTTGAGGTTATTTTGGCATGCATGATAATTTTGGCCAAAACAGATGATGTCATCGAATCAATATAAATTATATACATATAGTATGTTTCTTGTTCTAGGGCATTCCCTGACAGGTATAAACAACTTTCCAAAAAACATACATACATACATATATAAATCCCGCCTACATCCCCGAAGGGGCAGGCAGAGGTGAACTAGCACCCACGTCTAAAAAACATACGACGATATAAACCGAAGGGTAGAAATTAAAATCGTAAATGCAGTCATAATATTAAAATGAAGGTATTTTCAACAACTTTGTAAAAACTTACGGCGCCGCCGTACATAAACTGAAGTGTAGACATAACAATTTATAAATGCAACCACAATATTTAAAGCAAAGGTGGATCGATCAGACTCTTTTATGTTTACTAAAAAATAAACATCTTTTAACTCAATTGATTTATGCCATTAAACAGTCTTGACTTATAAATTTTGAAGCAGCAAAATCCTTTGAATAGCAATTTCGTATTATGTATGGTCGCTATGTGTTTTTAGATAATATGTGCCTAGGAAATCATTCTTGTTCACTCGTGATAGAAGTAGCGTAATCGACCAACACAATAAGTTAAGTACCTCTTATAACGGCGCCTGCGGAGGCGGCTGCGGGTAGGCCTGCGGCGGCGGCGGTACCGGCTGGTGCTGATATATCGCGCCCGCGCAGGTGTGCCCACTGCTCTCGCGGGCCTGGTGCTGGTCGCCCCGTATCCGGCTTCTCTTGATATAGGGTCTTGAAGTTCCCCGGTTTTTTTTTTTTTATATAAATAACTGACAAAGCTGCTTTGTCTTCGGTGTTCAATATAGAAGGAATAAAAAGAAAAAACCGCAATTTGATGGAATCAGATTTATTAATATGTTTTCCTTACCTTAAATATTTATAACTTAAATACTTGAAGAAAAAACCTTTTGAGTCTTGCTCAGGAATATTGAAAAGGGATCTCCTTTTTTAAGACCTTGTGCGACCTTGCAGCTATATCCTGCTGAACTGAAGCAGCTCAACTTGTCTCCGGATCGGGTGTGTCGCCGAGGATCTGAAGGGTCTCATCCTTGTGAGAACTTCTACGGACTCGGAAGTTGCCTCGAGCCGCGACGGAGGCGTCGGCAGTGGCGGCCGATGGTCCCTTGAGCGTGTACACATCATGAGATGTACTTACATGCGTCAACCTCGCTTGGCAAGGGACTGTGCGCTGAGCTCCGGCATGGAGCTATAAGAACATTGGTTCTTGAGAATATGTTATTAAGGATATATAGCCTTGGTATATGTAGCTATTCACATCTTATTTTAATAAGAACGACAAGAGCCCTGATTATTGGCAATTGCGCATTCTGTATGTATGTGACAGATACAACCCCGATTTTAGTTGTTCGCATCACGAAATATCCTTGGCATAAGTAGCACATCTTTTAATAAGAACGACAAGAGCCCTGATTATTGGCAATTGCGCATTCTGTATGTATGTGACAGATACAACCCCGATGTTAGTTGTTCGCATCACGAAATATCCTTGGCATAAGTAGCACATCTTTTAATAAGAAAGACAAGAGCCCTGATTATTGGCAATTGCGCATTCTGTATGTATGTGACAGATACAACCCCGATTTTAGTTGTTCGCATCACGAAATATATTATTATGCTCTTTAATTCCTCGTCAGACGAATAAGCTTCTAGTTTTCGTATCTTCTTTCTTCGTTATTTTCTATAGTTCCCCATGTTGAAAGCCGTTATTTTTTTTTTTTAATTATTTGTAGGTAGGTGAGCTCCGTTGACGTGCGAAGGGTTCGGCACGGAAACACGTAATGAGGAAGCGTAACGGCCGGACTGGTCGAGTAGTAACGTTTATTTATCTTTTTTAATATTGCCATAGTAAAAAATAAAAATATCTTTAAAAATCCGTGCAAGGGTGACGCTTGGGGGCGCCACTACAACATGTAAGCTTAAATCGCTAAGAATGAAGCTGCGAAATATAATAGTAGGTAGTGGCACGAAATATGTCACTGCAATCTTAAAATGAGAATATTTTACTACAGAATCAAATCAAGTAACAAATGAAATTAACAACGATAGTTATTAGTAGAATGTATATTTGTCGCAGCAAACTAGGCTAATAAGCCGTTCAACAGCCTAGCGTCTTTATATGCAGCTGCCAGCCAGGCAAAATTTTTTCTATTTACCGACATGGGTTAGTAAGTTGGTTAGGTTAGTATGAACCCACGAACAACCAGTAATTTGCTATTAGGTAGATATAGAATTAGTAAAGAGGATGGATACCTACCTACCTACCTACCTACATACAGTAAACTGAGTGACCGTTAGTCAGAGTGGTCATCATCGAACGTTTCGCGTAAAGCTATCGATCGTAAATTGCTGATCTTTACACCTATAGTCAATTAATTGCTACCTAACTTTTAACAAAATGACCTGCTATTCTAATTTACTTATTTATTTCAGTTTACATGCATAATAATAACATTCAGAATAACATTCCAACACATGCACGTCATACAGTCAGAACAATACATTATATACGATGAATCTATTAGTAGTGTCTGATTTAAACTACTTTAAAAGGCTAAACTGATATTATGATACATAGTCAACTCTGTATTAGAGTGTGCGCCAGATAATTCTGCGCGTGGTCAAAATAGGAACTAAAACTCCGATGAGTGTCGGTCTGGTTTTAACGTTACGCGTTTCGACAGCGCTGTTAGGGCGCGCGCGCTCAGAGGTGTAATGAGCGAACAGCGCCACCCATCGCGCGCAGACTTATCTGGCGCGCTCACTCTAGTAGTAAATGTTTGTGGATTGACAGGTAAGAGAACAAAACCATTTACTGTTGTTTGATTACTATTTACAAAAGTAACTCTTGAAGCGTTAAAATGGTAGATTGATTATACCTACATAAATAATAAGGTATGCTCATAGGTCCACCTACTGCATGAGATCTAACTTAATTGGCAAATAGTGGGTTTTTATTTCACCTCTGCCTACTCCTTCGGGGTGATTTATATATGTAAATAAGAATCAAGAGTTAGTATACGGAGTATACCAACTATCTAAATTGCATCAGACTACGAGGCTTAGTTTTATCTGTAAAGTCGCTTAAATGGAACACTCAATCCAAACGTTTCACAAAAATTGCATTTTCGTTTATTTTTTAAAAGTAAGCTTTTGAGCCATTATTTCAATTTAAGACATTCGTAATAGACTCAAACTACAAGATAAAGGTGTTATTTTAATATATTTCTTCCATTAAACCCATATTTTAGAGATCACTCAGTTCAGACATGTACTGAAGTGAGTGTTCCAGTTAAACCGCCATAAATCTGTAACCTTACATCCTAGCGGGATGCATGGCCCGCGCATTGTAAGGCGAAGTGTCTTTCTAATGTGTCGGACGCAGTGCCGTTAATAGTCTTTTCTGTGTGAGCCCTGTGCGAGATAACTGCGCCATATTTAAGTGGACCTTTCGCCTCTTAAGTCTTGCTTAGTCTGGCCATTCGTGCGCCCCCCAGACTCTACGCCCTGTGCCTGGGCACCGGTGGCACCGCCCTATTTTCGGCACTGGTCGGACGTATGTATGGTGTTGGATATAATATAATTTATTGTATGATCTTAGTGACTCCAGGTATAATGACGTTAGGTCCACTGGTTGACCGGACGTCGTCCACACGTTGACTACGCGGCGTCCAACAGTGAACCTGTGGTGAACGCCGAGGTGGTGCTGGTCGGGTGCCGGGTGGGTGTAATGAGCGTTAACCGTAACATAGCGCTTACTCACTACATCCGATCCGAATCCGTCAAAAAATTATTGGTCTAGGAAACTCGGACAGAGATCGGATGCAGTGTGTAAGCTACCATAGAAATAGTTCTACGGCTACAACGGACCGTCAAATCTCGGATTCGGATCGGATGTAGTGCGAAGCGCTCTAAATGTACTCCACTGAAAAGTTCTACCTCAACAGGCATTTTTTTTAATCAAGCAAAAATGCTTTTATTCTAAGTGCACATGAAATCGAGACGCTAGAAGCAGTACCGCAGCGGGGCATGCTGCACAAGCAGCTCACACCGTGCCTACCTGCAAGTGCTTCTTCACGACTGGTTTGAAGTACTCGATGTTATTGGATAATGGGAAAATGTTTACAGGGAGTTCCAGTTTCGTGAACAATTAAAAAAGTCCAAAAATTATTTAATATTTTATTCTATGAAAAACATTTATTTCATCCACAGGTAGCTTTGTTAATAAGAGACTCTTGCATCTTATTTTGACTATGGTTCATTAATAAATTATAAATCAGGAAGTCCTTAAAGTACAATTCAGTTCAATTATTTTATACAATACCTTGAATATCTATTTACAATGACTATTAATGCATCTGCATCAGGACAACAATTGATTTTGATTATTAATTTCAAATATATTTAATTATAACTAATACTTATGCATTTATTGAAAGGTAAATGTGGTTTAGCTTAAATGGATTCCTAGGCTAAGAAGCAAAATTTTCAAACATCAAATAAAAATAAATAGGCAAAAATGATAGGTTCATTGAATGTTATTGTAACCTCCAATTACATAGACCATGTCTTTTATTTATTTAAACAATACACATCATGAAATAATTACACAATAAAACCTGCTTTTGTTTCTACTTCATGTTTTCACCATCAATAAATTGTAACTTACTGTGATACTGGATGTCATTCAGCAGTTTCAGCACCTTATCCACTGACCTCTATTAAAAGTACGCTGGACTGAAGGATGGCATCGTAAAAATGAAGCCAATTTGATTATCGCCATCTTGGCACTGATGGCAATGGTAAACTAAGGTGAACGTCCACGAAACTAATATTAGAGATGCATTTGTAATGTCAAATAAAAGCAAGAAACGTCAAATTTAGCACCCTTGCCGTTTGATGGGGTGCTTCAAATTGACACAAGAAACATTTGTCATTTTAATAGACATACCCCCGAATACAGAAACGCTATTCAAAGTTTGAGTCCCGCTTAACATTTAAGTATTGTCAAAATTGACGTTTTTCCATACAAATTCTGACAGGTAGTGTCCACTTAACTTTTTAAGCAGTCCCCTAAATTTGAGTAGCGTTTCTGTATTCGGGGGTTTTTCAGTCCAGCGTATTTGTATAATAGAGGTCAGTGACCTTATCCAATTCTGTATATTAGATTTACTACCGCACACAGAGACGTCAATTAAAATAATGAGTACTGAATGTCAAAAAAGGACAATTCAAAACTAGTCTCTATTCTTGTCAGGTCTTGGTCTTAATTTAAATGAAATTTTTTGACATTAGGTCGATTCTGACAATGGTTCTTTTAGGTTTAAGAGATTAATTTGACAACAGTTTTTCTCTTTCATTCTCAAGACAGAATGAAGAGGAGAGATAGATCTTAAATTTAGTTTTAAGTTTAGAGAATCATGTCAGAATTGACCCTATAAATACTCATTAAAGTTATTTGACATCTCTGAGTGCGGCAGTGAAGTATTTAGTTTAGAAATGGGGTTAATTACTCATTCATAATAGTGCCCCGTGAGATCTTATTTCTTCATTGTTTTAAAATAATATAAATAGGAAAAAATTATAATACAAAAGTCAGAAAAAGTATTTTTTTGTCCTTATGTCATACAACTTTTTTAAATCTAATTTTTAAACTAAGATATTCATGAGGATAAGCTTAACTTTTGACTAATCAATTTTAATAGAGAAACTTGCCCCACATGAACAGCCAACATCAGCATTAGGGTTGTGTACCACCCGAAAGGCAGATCTTATTAATTCAGTGTGATAGTCAATGGTTGCTCCTCGTATATACAGTAGTGAAGCATCATCCACTACTACTTTGACACCATCTCGTTCAAAGACCCTGAAAAATATATTAAAGTCACTAACTTTTATGACAATTCTATATTATGTCCACAATAATATTATTACACTTTTGCAAGCAAGTTATCAATAACAATTTTTACTATGCTATGTAACTGGGGTAGTGAAGTACATTTTCTGGTGGTAGTGATATATAATGAACAGAAAAGTGATAGATAGAACCATGTTAGAAAGACAGGTAAACTCTGGAAAGTAGGATTAGGATGCTGCCTGACACCTACTGTATTGGGGTATGATTTTGTTAGAAGTTTGCCTTCCACCATTCTGGTGATTATTATTGGCAACCTCTGTTAGTTTTCTTTTAAGGCACACCTGGAGTGAAATGGCGGTGGCAAATTCTATGTTATTTTGTCACTCGCAGGGCAGCATGAAAGATACCAAGTTAGGTTCTAATTTACTTTAGGGGCCGTCAATTTAAGAGCTGATTTTTTTTAAAGTGAAGAACTCGTAATTACCAACCCATGTGTTAAATATTAAATTGCGGAAATTAGTACTTTTCGAGTAAAAAAATATAGAAAATTAGTAATTTTTAGGTTATAAGACGGATTTTTGGAACCAAAACGGGTCCAGGTGTCGCAAAAGGGATGCACGTTAGCTTAGGTTAGCGAGGAGCGAAGTGACTAGCGGATTAGGTTTCGGAAATGTAAGGCCGCGGCAGCGGCCGGCGAGTGCCAGAAGCGACTTTATGGCGTTGTCGTTTTTCTAAGTCCTGCGACGAGAACGCCCTAAAGTCGCTTCTGGTACTTGCCGGCCGCTGCCACGGCCTTACATTTCCGAAACTTAAAACTTTACCAATATACATCAAAAAATATATTTTACCCTATCATAAGCATCTAAACTTGTAAATCGTGAGTTGCTTTGTAAATCTGAGCCTTTTTTTCTCGATAACTATTAATTACCGCAATTTAATATTTTACACATGGGTTAGTAATTACAAGTTCTTTGACTATAAAAAAAATCTGCTCTTAACTCGACAACCATGATTGGCTCATATTTACTTTAGTAAATATGAGCCAAATATTATAATATAAAGTTGGAGGAAGTAGGATGGGCTAAGGGCAGGGCGATGATGATGATTATAATGTAAAGTTATTTTATATGATTGGCACCACCTATGTATTACACACACACCTATGTATTATATTAAGGCCGGCCGCAGACGTTCGGAATCCGGACTATAATAAAGGATTATATTAAAATCTACATATTAATAATTTGAGGCAGGATGGATATGTCAAGAGTTTTGAATAGTATTGTTTCAACATAACACTTAGAACCTAACAACATCATACTTAACATACCGATCATCTGCAGCTATATTACTGTCAAGGTCAAATTTATATTGAAAACCAGAGCACCCTCCACTTTCCACGCATAATCTTAGAAATTTGTTACTATTCCCATCGCATAACAATTTCAATTTCTCAGCACAATTTTCGCTTATTACTATTTCGCCATTGGAGGACGGAGATAGTTTCGTGTCCTGAGTAAAACGAAACATTGAACTTCTACAAAAATAATTTGTGCCTGCCTTCAGCAAATGTTTATTAATTGAAATCATCACAGTTACTTTACTAATTTTACTATACTATTGAAACAAAATCCTCTTTTACAAAAATAAACAAACCGAAACAAGAGTTTCTAAGAGATAAATGATTGACAGATTTGACTTGACAGTGACAGGAACGACCAAAGAGAATACAAGCTGCGTTCAGTAATTGCGACCGTCAATCTTTTTAATCGGAATCGTTCCCTTATTACATCGTTTATCTATTCCCTAACCTTTTTGACAGCTTAAAGTGTTTTTTTGACACTGATGCATATAACAATACGGGAGATAATCTAGGGAGTGCTTGGAGCGTATTAATGGAGACAGAGTTCATGATGGAGCCTGATGAGGTGCACAAAACCACTTTTTATAGTAGTCTTCACCACAACATCAAACACATCACAAGACTTATTTTCAATGATTCTGCATAATTGCACATCAACACGGATGCTTGAGCATCAAAATAATACCACTTTCACTGCACAAAATCCACTCTGAACCAATTTTAGAATAATTGGAAAAAAATCTGACTGACACCACGAAACGCGCCAAACACTCTCATATTTTTAGGAAAGGCAAAAGGTTAAGCCCATACAGCCACGTTTTTGGTATATTTTTCATATACTTTTAAGAATGAATGAGTGAAATTAATGAAATGAATTTTACATTAACCTTTTGACCGCCACGGTTGAGACTGGCCGACAAAAAAAAAAGTGCCCAACACGCAACCGCCATGTATTACAGCCGACGGTAAATACATCATTTTTAAAATACAAAATAAATATACTAATTTAACTTTTCTGTTTATTTTTACTATTATTTAAAAGTACATTAATGAAATATTATCAAATGGCACGAAGATGTGACGGCAGAGCAGAATACAATTGCCACCACCCTCAGAGTAAATAGGACCTATTTACTCCGAGTGAAAACAGCATTTTTTTATAGCAACTATTCGTACACTATGTCTATAAAGTCGTGACATTAAATGAGGGCGCTTTTATTATAATGCAGCAATACTTTACAGTCTGACCGAAAACCAAAACCATTGAAATAGAACAAGTACTAGGAAAAATACATTACGCAGTCATATTTTGATTCTATTTCAAATTGTAATACAAGAATTTTAACTGCTTATGATGACCTATATAAATATAATTTCCCTAAATAAATTAAAATTTCCCCTATTCGATTTTAATTTTAACATTATATGTATAAATGTTAGAAAAATTAGTATCCGAATCCGCGTCTTGACGCGGGTTCGATTTCCGCCTCAAGATCATAATTTTTCGAAATTCTTTTTCTAACCACCAAAATCTTTGTACAATTTCCCCCCTAACAATAATTTAGAATTCCCCCCTTCTACCTAATACATTGCTAGGTGGTATAAGAGGAACGCTGCTGCCATTCCTTATCACTGATTTATCCTTAGTCGCCTTGTACGACACCTACGGGAGACATTTGGGGAGGTGACATTTGCATTCTATTCTGCCGTCACCACACTAATTACACACAAGTGTAATTAGTTTCATAAAATTTTATTACATTAGCAGTATAATTTATTAGTCGAGACCAAGACCAAGGGGTTCGGTTGGAGTCGTTTTGGTCGATAACGAGTGGGACGGGTATTTTAAAACTCTACGCTACCCTAAAGCAGGCAATTCACACAACAGACTTGCCTGCGCGGGCAGGCCGCCAGGCAAGTCTGTCTCCACCACATACTACACGGACTCGTAGACAGGCCAGACCTCGGGCAGCCTGGTGTGACCATATGTGGCAGGATCCTGCCTATTTGGTATGTTTTTAGCTATTGATTTTAAGTTCAGGGAGGTTTAGTTGACCTTTTTTGGAATCTGGCAGGCAGTAGGCAAATTGTATGGGATTTCGGCTAGCATCTTTAAATTCATTTGGCATTTTTTTGGCGGTCTGAAGTTAAGACTTTGGCAGCATTTGTCAGTTTTCTACCATAAATGAGGCAGGATCTGTACTTTAAAGTTGGCCACATTGTACACAGCACAGTAGGCCTATTCCCTAACTTTTTTTGACAGTTGAAAGTGATGATCACCGAACTATTTACGTTTCCATTACTACTTTACTATAATGTTATTGTGACACTTGTCCTGTGATAACAGCAATGTATTAGTAAATAGTTCGGTGATAATCACTTTCAACTGTCAAAAAAAGTTAGGGAATAGGCCTACAGGAGGCAGTCGCTCGCTCGTCAGTCGTCGTCGGCTGGATTGGCTGCTACACGGTTTGTTGTGTGTTACAATAACAATGGCAACGAAACGTAAAACCATAATTGCTGCTACATTTTGGTCCACCAACCCACCTTTTGGTCACCCATCCCATGACCGGCCATAGCGAACATTACTTAGTTTACGTAATCGCAGCACACCCATCTTTTGGTCACCCATCCAATGACCGGCTTTAGAGATCATTACTTAGTTTACGCAATCCCAGGCCACCCATCTTTTGGTCACCCATCCAATAACCGGCCTTAGCGAACATTGCTTAGTTTACGCAATCGCAAGCCACCCATCTTTTGGTCACCCATCCAATGACCGACCTAAGCGAACATTGCTTAGTTAACGCAATCGCAGGCCACCCATCTTTTGGTCACCCATCCAATGACCGGCTTTAGAGAACATTACTTAGTTTACGCAATCGCAGGCCACCCATCTTTTGGTCACCTATCCCATGACCGGCTTTAGCGAACATTACTTAGTTTACGCAATCGCAGACCACCCATCTTTTGGTCACCCATCCCATGACCGGCATTAGCAAACATTACGTAGTTTAAGCAATCGCAGGCCAAGAACGTGATGAGATTGCGCTAGCGAGCTGCTCCTACTTAATAACTTTACTACTTACGAATAATATTATTTTATTAAAAAACCTATACATTATATAGTAGAGGAATATTACGGAGAAAGACACACACACATTCCTCTCAAACACACACAATCTCACCAACCGATACACACCAATCCACCCAAACGCACCCACACATCCATACATCCACGTACGGACATGCTTCGCCCGCGCAGGCAAAATGAGATCGCTCGGACTTGCCACAGGCAGTCTGCCGGACTGACTGTGGCGGCCACACACTAGACCAACATCGCGCAAACCTATAGAAGTTTGGTCCGGGCGGGCGTGCCTACAGGCATGCCTGTGACCTTGCCCGGCGGGCAGTCTGCCGGACTGACTGTGGCGGCCATACACTAGACAAACTTCGCAGAGACTTAATACAAACGAGGTCCGGCGGGCGGCCTGCAGGCATGTCCGTCGTGTGAATGGGGGCCTTAAAGCTTAAGCTGGATATGTATCTCCGAGCCTTCAGCCGCCTCTGTTGGTTTATAAGGTACCTGATGTTTGAGTATGCAGAGAAGTGTAGTTAGGGAGTAGTAATTGCTCACAAGATTGTATGTGCCTCTGCTAGGTCCAGTCAGCCTGGGACCTCTTAGCGATTGATTATTAGAGTTTATTTACCCGTACCAAAGGACTCTGAAGTTGTGCAATATAAAACGTCTCAATATATGCGAAACACCCTACTCAAAAACCTAAAATTAACATGAACATAAACTCACATAAACATATTTTGCTGAATTACCACCGACGAACGCTATCGCACACGTTCGAGCAGGCAGCAAATACCTATTAGGCAAAGAAGAAAAGATATTATTAAGAAGTTGACTATGATTATTAAAAACCACTATGATTAAGTAACGTAATAGACCCTTTTTTTCTATTGTTGTCGCTGGGCTTGTTCTGTTTTTTGCACAATAGAGATAAAGGGGCAGGGTGGTGTTTTTCACTCCTCATGCTCATAAACTTTTGTGCCTGATAAATGGCAATAGGCTCGCCCCACCTATTACATGGGACTTGACATAGTTGGCGAAATGTGGGTGCTAGTTCACCTCTGCCTACCCCTTCGGGGATAAAGGCGTGATTTATGTATCTATGTATCTTTCCCCGGAATGACGTCCACGTTCCGTGCTATGGGGGCAGAGATTAAAATGGAATTTTACTCCCGCTGTGCAGGGAGTAAAGTGACATTTTATGAGCATACATAAATACATAAATCAGGCCTATATCCCCGAAGGGGTAGGCAGAGGTGAAATAGCACCCTCGTTTTGCCAACTATGTCAAGTCCCAGGTCAGACGAGCCTATTGCCATTTATCGGGCACAAAAGTTTATGAGCATGAGAAGTGAAAAACCCCTCCCTGCCCCTTTATCTCTATTGGGCAAAAAACAGAACACGCCCAGCGACAATAATAGAAAAAAAGGGTCTATTACTTGACTAATCATAGTTGATTTTAATAATCATAGTCAACTTTAAAAATGTGTATCCAGGCATTGAGTTATAAAGTAAACTAGAGACGCTATGCCAAACAAAAATATTCTCCCAACTCGAATCTACCTACGGTGGCGGGGTGTGAGGGGCGGGCGGGCGAGCGTGGCGTGGAATCAGTTATATGCTGCAGCGCTAAACAAACAACATAAACGCTAATACAATTAGCAGTCGATTATCGTCTAACCAAAGTATTAAAACATGCAGCGCTGATAGCTGATAGAATACAGTTTTCTCGCGACCAAAACATCGCAAGCGCCGCCGATTTCATGGCGCTTACGCGTTTCTTTCAACGCAGTCTAACAAAAATATCTTTATAGATTATGCATCGCAGAGGAGACAAAGATTTAGTGCCTACGAACCCAATTTGAATGCATTATCTATTTATTATAAAATTTTATCTAACATATTTTTTGTTTAACTAACTTATTAATATGTATGAAATTAAATTATTAAAATTTAAATTTAGCCGTGTGGTGACGGCAGAGTAGAATACAATTGTCACCACCCCAAATCTCTCCCGTGGGTGTCGTACAAGGCGACTAAGAATAAATCAGTGAGGAGGAATGGGCAGCAGCGTTCCTCTTATACCACCTAGCAATGTACTGCGACTTTTGTGCCCGATAAATGGCAATAGGCTCGCCACCTATTACATGGGACCTAGCATAATTGGCAAGACGTGGGTGCTAGTTCACCTCTGCCTACGGATATAGGCGTGATTTATGTATGTATGTAGAAATAAAATGGCTAAGAAATAAAGGAAAAGTCAAAGAATTGTTTTAAGTTTAAAATAAAAAAAAATTACTACTTTGATTTTTATTTGAACATTATTATATTATTAAAAAAATATCATTCATAGAAAAACAGGTCGAGATATTTTCGAAAAATTATTGTCCTAATGCGGGATGCCTATAGCACTCGGCTAACCAGTGGGCCTACCGCCTAACTCGATTGTTGATGATAGCTCTATAGCAATGCACTGATTATCCGAGCGACCGCCTAAAATTGTATCAGCAATAAGCACAGAGTATAACAACAACTGCTAACGTGAACGAACGATATAGTTCTTTTGGCACAAGATGAGCTTTGCATTTGTGTGAGTGATCGCAAAAGTGTTTGTGAAAAAAATATTATAATTCAATATTTTAAAACAAAATTATATTTTTTTTTATTGGAAAGCAAGTTATTGAGTAGTTACGAACGTATATAGGAACGGACATACACACAAATCGAACACTTAACCATCCTCCGGCTACTCCGCCAGTCTGGTAAAACGCTATTTATGTCCATAACTTATTAAAAAAATCTCTTCTACATCGGTCATTGAATCTTCACTGTCTACATGTTCACTCTCATCTGATGACACATCATCGCACAGATGATGTAGCGCTCCGTAAAACCATCAATAGCGGCGTCGCGACCACCAAATGTTTTTTCTTCTTTTACTGCATGGTCAAAATCATTGACCATATATTTTCAATGGGATTAAAATTTTCACTAATATAATACCTAATTAAAACAGCGAAATATTATTAATATATGTAGTATGTGCTGCTAGCGGTACAAAGGAAAGTGCGAGACAGAGTATTGACAGTTGACGGACGCACCGAGCAGTAGGCCTAGCACGGGACGTGAAAAAATGACAGTTTTCTCTCAGAATTTAGTGGGAGTTAGAGCAAGAAGAAAAGATTTTCTTTCCCATGAAAGAGATGTGTCCACGTCCCGTGCTACGGGGGGTGCAGTATTGACAGCTATCAATTTAGCTAGCAGTCATCTTGAATTTTTAAGCGGTACGGATTTTCTGCCAAATTCAAACAAAATCCAAAACTATTGCTGATAGTGACAAGTTCAAAAGCTATAGCTGATAGTGACAGCATGACGTCATTAACTTTAGCTTTTTCTTTACCAGTAGAGTTAGGCGGTAGGCCCGCAGCACGTTAGTTAACTTGACGAATCTTCTCTTAAGTTTTATATAATTTCAAACAGGTATTTTTACAGATACCGTGCATTCGAGTACACTTGGGTCTGCTTTTTAATTAAACATATACAAAATATAATTACATACATACATAAATCATACCTATATCCCCGAAGGGGTAGGTAGAGGCGAACCACGTTTCGCTAATAATGTTAGGTCCCATTTAATAGGTGGCGAGCCTATTGCCATTTATCGGTTACAAAAGACGCAGTACATTACTAGGTGGTATAAGAGGAACGGCTATTCACCCACGAGAGAGATTTGAGGTGGTAACAATTGTATTTTACTCTGCTGCCACCAATCCGAATCCGTGAAAATATGGTCCGTGGTAGCCGTAGAACTATTTCTATGGTAACTTACGCACTAGATCCGATATGGGTCATCCGATTTCTTTCCGTCAAATCAAATATTCCATATTTTCTCGGATTCGTAGTGCGTAATCGCTCTTATAGTTAATTCAGCTTAACTGCTGTACCGGCACTTGAGTAATGAAACGGAAATCACAAATAGAAAAGAGAAAGAGCTATCGGTAACATTAAAATTAACGTTTAATAAACGTTACTAACTAACTAACACCCGCCCTCCCCCTCTACACACACACATACACACACCCATCCACCCAGAGAGACAGACACACACACATACACACTCATCACTACAATTCCTGACTAGCCATAGTTGTAGTTTGTTTATAAAAATGTATAACCCTTTATTATGTATTTATCTAGTATCCATAACACAAGTTATTAGTGTGAGAGTGAAATTATAGTTAATGATAACAAAACAGTAATAAAAAAATACAAAATAATCAGGTTGTATCGAAGTTACAAAATTCACCAACAATTAATTGTTCAGTCTGCATAGTTCACTTTTCATAATCTATGATTTTCATACAAAATGTGGAATTATGTTATTAAATTAATATTTGATATGTTTTAATTAATATTTTGTAACAATTAACACACCACTATCTTATTGTTTTGTTTTTGATTGATTGTTGCATGTTTTTACACGCAAGAAGTCATTTTTAGATCGATCTGTAGCCACAATTGCGGCAAGCAGTCGCTTCGAGCGTTGGCGAATGACTAAATGAGTTGTTGCTCCGGAGCATCAACGCACGCACTAAAATTCTTGTTTGCGGTGTCGCTTCTATACGCTAGTAATAGTAGTTCAATGTATCCAGGTTGTTATTTAAGATAAGAGTCTACATTTTTTTTATTTGAACGCTAATATGATTGAGAATAATAATAACACATGAAATTAAATGTTAATATAGTCTTTATTTTAAGAAACATTTGAATTATTGAAAAAATTTGCTTAAAAAAGTGCATTTTTTGTACAAAAAATATAATTTATAACCCGATATCCAGTGTTTTGTGGATTATTTGTTATTTTATTGTGAACACAAAGTATTTGACATGATTATTGGTTTTATTTTACATAAATAGACCCACTATCTTTTTTGAGAATCGAGTTTTTTGTACATAGAGTCCATTTATGTAGACTACAAATGTCACCACCCCAAATCTCTCCCGTGGGTATCGTGCAAGGCGACTAAGGATAAAACAGTGATGGATGAGGAATGGGCAGCAGCGTTCCTCTTGTAGCACCTAGCAATGTACTGCGACTTTTGTGCCCGATATATGGCAATAGGCTCGCCACCTATTACATGGGTCCTAACATAATTGGCGAAACGTGGGTGCTAGTTCACCTCTGCATACTTCAGATACAATGAAATATTCCCTATATGAAATTGAGTCGATCGGCATAACATATTTTTTTAAATGACTTATTTCTGTGGACAACTTACGCTTGACCAAATTTTTTTTTTTTCACAAAAAAATAATAAATTATTCTTTAGGCTGTTTCTCCGTATAAAAAAAACACAGTCCCAGTTAAAAAAAAACACATTGTATACTTACTAATCACAAGGCTCGACCACAAAGCACTTGTTTATGCTGATCACTCACGATTATTCACAAATAATTATGAAACTTTTTACAAATTTATATGTTTATTGCCACATTTATTATATTTTCTTCGACATACCCAAGAATAGTGGAGGTTTTATAATACTGCAACACTGAACATGTTGTGCTGCATGAGTAAGCGAGAAAAATATACATCAAACAGAATGAGATAAAACATTTTGAGGAGAGCTGGCCAGCGGACCAATTTAGGTTTACTTTTTGCGGGAGATATATACTCAAGCATCATTTAATTTAAGCGAACTGAGACTCGAAATGCATAATTTTCACAATTTTAAATATTCTTTCTGTTAAAAAAGGTTCCAATCTTACATTTTTCAGAGAAATACTAAATATTAATAACTTGACTAGTATTTGTTTTCCTACGTAGTTTTATTAATAAAATTGGCTTTTCATTACATTTTGTAACGAATTATAAATAAAAAAATATATATTTAGTATTGGAGGTAACGTGTCTAATATTCTATACACCCTACTCCACTTTGCGCGGCAGCGGTCAGAAGGCGGAGCTTATCGGCAAACTCGCGTCGAAGCTGGCTTCACTGTCAATTCGAGAGCTGCGGAGAGTACGCTCGCGTCGATTACGTGGTGTGTTTATAGTGAAGTGGATTTTGTGATGAGATTAGCGAATGTCGTGAAGTGAAAGATAGTGTTGTTTTTTTTTTTTAAGTGTAACCTAAGTGTCTGGAACAATGTTTATGGTTATGTAAGTGATTAATCAAAATGTGTGAAGCACCGCGGTGTGCAAAATTGATTTTTGCCACGTAGTGTCGCGAACGGGTAATGATTCCTAATGTGGAGCTCGAAGCAAGATGGTTAGAGAGACTCGGCACCTGTGGGTTGGCAATTTACCCGATAACATTCGTGAAGATCGAATAAAGGAGCACTTCAAACGGTAATACTTATTTTGTTATGTACACTTTTAGTTGCTTACAGACAAAATGGCATATACATTGTATCGTGAATAACAAACTAGGTGGTACCTTAATTAAACTAAGGTTATCCCAATAATAGTAGGAATTATCCACTTAAGTTTCTCTCAACTTATGTCAACTATTCGTTATTGGATAATGTTTATTGAACTGATTGATGACTTCTGAGATCACTTCTTCTCTATAGGAGCATTGATGAATAAACATGTACCTAATAGGGTAATAATTATTTAGATTACACTGAAACTATAGTTTCCTTTCATGAATATTTAGGATTTTAGTCGACTGGCAAATGAGAGATGTCAGACCATGTTGCCATACGTCGTATGAACCATTTGTATCTAGTCATAAGAGGTAAGCGGACTCATTACGTAGGTAGGTTCTACCAACGCTCTGAACGCAACAACAATTTTGATTACCAACGCCCACATGACTAACTAAACTATCCTCCAACTTGTGTATTTACCTTATCTATTGTAAGTTATAGATATGTATATGTACCTATAAGTCGAACGAAACTGTTTATTGAAGAAAATCTAACTGTATTACACCAAATGAAATTTAAATTCAAAAAGCATTTATTAAAGTATAAAATACCAACAACATTCTTATGAATACAGTAATATTTCACCCTACTAATACATATTGTCTTTGTAATTGCTTAGATACCTGAAACTGTTTTATTATTATGCAATTTATATCTTTACAAAAAAAAAACAACACATGCAAATATGGTAGGTAGGTACCTATTGCTGAATTAGTAAAATTTTAATGTGCATAGTCTTAACACCATTTGACAAGCTAAACAGTGTTTTTGATGTTGTAATTATATTTAATTATTTGGATATGAATATTATTTAGATAATGTTAACATATTTGTACTGTTAACTGAGTTTGTTATCTTGAACAGTGTTGTTTGCTCTTTGGTTTAACTGAAAAAGGGTTCTACTTTAAGAATAATTTTTTTTGGGAAGGAAATTTTGTAAAAATACCTATTTCTATTCTACATATTAGGTACCACTTTTAAAATCCTGTGTTTACACCAAATAGTTTTGAGAGTGCTAACCCTTTTTTTTAATGAAAAACAGTTTTCTGTACCTTGTTGTTGTTACTTATTTGATGTTGGTGTTAGACCAACAAGTATATAAGTAACATAATTAAAACATAATATAGTTCAAAATAGATAACTCATATAGGTGGGTAGGTAATTAATTAATTAATGTTATTTATATAGGCATCATTATATCATTTAGTATTTTCCAGTAGATATTTAAAATTGGAATGAACATAACTAGGTATTACTGAGATGAATTTTATTGTTTTACAAATAAATAAAAAAATAAGTTACAGTCAACATATAAGCAAACTGCAGTGTGTATGTTGCTCAGCTGTGCAAGTTTACATACTACTCAGCTGAAGATTGCTTGAGATGTGTAACTTAATTAAACCTATCAGGTACATCATACCGCATGACTTGATTTAAAGAAAATATTTTTTAGCAATGAGCTCTTTTGTTTTAACTTCATTTCTTCTAATTGCCTACAATTTACAATACAATTTATAATTACCTCATTAAGTACCTAAAGCCACTGTGTGTTATGTTATAAATAACTACTACCTCATAGTGGACTTAAACAAACTTTGGATAAAAGGTCAAGTGCGTTTGATAAAGTAATAATAAATACATACATAATTCATGCCTATATCCCTGAAGGGGTAGGCAGAGGTAAACTAGCACCCACAATTCGCCAATTATGCTAGGTCCTATGTGTAATAGGTGGCATAAAGTAATAATGAAGTGATATTAATATATTTCCACAAAATCGGAGATGGCAACTACACTATCCCCCGAATACAGAAACGCTATTCAAAGTTTGAGTCCCGCTTAACATTTAAGTATTGTCAAAATTGACGTTTTTCCATACAAATTCTGACAGGTAGTGTCCACTTAACTTTTTAAGCAGTCCCCTAAATTTGAGTAGCGTTTCTGTATTCGGGGGTAAGATTTTAACTTTTTTGATATTAGAAAGTAAAATAGGAATTGTAGATGTTCCTTGTGGGATTGACCACCTACATGTCAGTTACTCAAAATTATAATATAATCTCTATATAATATCTTATATGCACTCTCATCTCTATATGTTATTCTATAAAATATTTTTAGCTTACAGGGCTTGAAACTACCTACTAAATGTTTATTTGCATAAATAAGAAACTAATAATTTTCAAATATTCTTTCTGCACAGCAGAGTACACATAAAATTAGTGATCAAAATATAACTGCCAGTTTTTTAGTTTTTTTTTTGTTAAATTCTCCCTATATTTTAGAGAAGGCAAAGGGTCTGGCCCATACAGCTATGTCTTTAGAGTGTATTTTATCTGTAGTCTTATGAAATAGTGAGTGGTCGCCAACTATGTATGAATGAAATGAATTTTACATTAAAATATGGGTGATACACATTTTAACACATCTAGTGAGTGCTTGGCGCGAGACGAATGGAAATAGAGTTTATGACATTGACTGATGACATGGTGAAAACCACTCCTAAATTCTCAACATCAAACATGGATCCTTATGCATCAAAATAACACCACCTTTACTACACAAAGTCCACCCTGAAACAATTTTAGAAAGATTAAAATAAAAATTTGAGTGACTCCATTGAAAGCCCACCAAGCACTCTTAAGTGTTGGCGAACCAGGCCTTAGTCATAATATTAAACACAGTGTTGTGATTATTCCAAACTCCACAATACACTAAAATTGTAAACAAGTTTAACTAATGTACTGTGACATGTTTGACATTGACTCTATCCTCCACACAATTAAGGGCCTGTTTCACAATCAACAAGTCAGTTATTAGTAACTTACTTTGCAGATCATTTGACAGTTGTAATATGAAATATATGTCAGTTGAACTGCAAAGTAAGCTACTTCAAACTTACTTTTCTATTGTGAAACAGGTTCTTTATGTATCAAATATTCATGCAATGTTTAATTTTAGTTCTTTGTGAGTTATAGTTTTGTTAGGCAGTTTTCAATTGCCATTATTTGTATACTGCAAGACAATGCCATACTGAATCTTTTACGATGCCAATTATAATTTAATACATATTTTTGACATATTACCTCAATTGACACACTAAACAATTTTAATATAGGAAATAGTATTTACCTATTTTCATTTAAATTTCATGAACATGAATGTTTAGACTGATAATATAGGTAATGTTGTGACTATAAACTTAAGGACACCTACATTTTACCTGATTCCATGGTAAAATGTAGGTGGCTGCAAGTTTTCTCTTTCTTAGTTGAAACAAAATTACATCCATACATACATAAATCAATGCTATTTATCCCTGAAAAGATAGGCAGATGTTATATAATACCAAATTTTGCCAATTATTTTCGGTCCGATGTAAAATGGCCAAACAAAATGAAATTTGGCTTTTGTCTTTAATATTATTATGTAACTATCCTGAATGCTTGGGGGTACTCTATACATACATACATACATACAATCACGCCTAAATCCCCGAAGGTAGGAAGGAAGGTAGGTAGGTGGTGAGCCTATTGCCATTTATCAGGCACAAAAGTCGCAGTACTTTGCTAGGTGGTATAAGAGGAACGCTGCTGCCCATTACTCATCACTGATTTATCCTTAGTCGCCTTGTACGACATCCACGGGAGAGATTTGGATTGGTGACAATTGTATTCTACTCGGCCGTCACCACACGGCCTATGGCATCCATAATTGTAGTAAGAAATTGAAATATGACTTTGTTATTTTGACTTACTTACCTAAGTATCGGGTCGGGTCACCTTGGGTATAATTGACCAATTAAGGCGGATTTTATTATGAATTACTATTTTCCTCCTATGAAATGAGAATACAAACTTAATTATTTTTATACATGTTAATGCAGTGAACTAGTAACTTTTAATTTTTTTCTTACAGAAAGTTTTTAATAATTATATTTTTATCAATTTATGTTATTTTTATGTATCATCACATTTAGATGTTTAATGCAGTGAACTAATAAATTTAAAAATTTTCTTACAAAGAATTTGTAACAATTTTATTTTGTCAATTTATCCCTATGTTTCTAAGTTTGACCAGAAGGTTCCAAGGTTTGAACGGTCGATGTTCTTGTGGTAATAAAACTACATATTATTAAATATATTTATTTTTTTGCACCTATTTTTGTACCTACCTATATAAATTATAAGTAAATACATTGTAAAACACTCATAAAGTTTGCCCCTTTTCCAATTTCCTGAATTGAGAAATCCAAGCTTTCTTCACTATACTTGAAATTTATTTTTGACATTTTACATTGATAACCTGAAATCTACATTGATATCTGAAAAATAAATTTTCATCTGATAAGGTTTAAAGCTATTGAACATTTATGTGAAACTACACCCTTTATTCTAAAGTTATGTTTGGTCAAACACTAGAGCTGAAATAATGTTAACAGTTCCAGTAATTGACCATCTGGTCAATTAATGGTTTTACATGGTTGGTGACAAAATGTATATTCTCAATAATTGACCATTTGGTCAATAACTGTTAATCCAACCATTTCGAGTATTGAAAGTTGACCAGCACGAAATAGTAATTAAATTACAAAAACAAAATACCACAAATTTTTCTTTAGTTTAAACATAAATTTAGCTTATAGCATAAACATTGAACACAGATAAGTAAATTTAAAAAACATACCTGACGCGAGCTCCTTACACAGGCAAGACAAAATGGCGACTCTTACAAAACTTCCATAATTTAAAAGTCGCTGTCACTATAGCTATCTTTGAACGCGATTGGTCATTCACTCAATAGTGCTATCAGAATTTAGAAGACCGTACATACACAATGATCCGTGAACTAGAAAACTTAACTTAATATTGGCGAATAAATTTAAAATTGGTCAATTACCCATACATGTTCAATTATACCCACGGTGACTCTAATTATGTAGTGAGTGCCCACTACTCACCAATCAACATCAGGCCAGCGCTGTGGGTTATACTAACCCATACTCCTTATATTCATCCATTCATAAGGCCTGTCTGTGCCCTCAGACAGTGGAGACTTGAAAGGGCTGGTGGTGGGGCGCCTGTCTTTGCATATTTATGTGTTGCCATCTAGAGGAGAGTTGGTAGTGTCATCTTCTTTGCTTGGCTGGGTCGACTCAAATGAAAAAAAAATCTATAAATGTTTTTTTTGTCGTATTAAATAATCTGTTTTGGGCTTTGCCTAGGAGTGACTGCCAGACTCGGTCACACGTTGTTACCGACATGGGTTAGTAAGTTGGTTAGGTTAGAAATTTGAAATAAAACAAGTAAAGCTTGTGCAAATATAAGAAAACGTTATTGGTTAGGTTAGGTTCGTACATGAACCAACGAACAGTACAAGCCGAGCGAGCGTGCCGCGGCAGCGGCCGGCAAGTGCCAGTAATTTATGCTATTATAGAATCTAATAGTTATTTTAACCCGGCGTGAGTGGGTGAAAAATTGTCACACCAGCTGTGAGGTGGGTATGACATACCCTAATATAAAATTGTCGATTTTGATCACTGAAATGACTTGAGAATAATACTTATTAATGTAATATATTAATTACATACCTACATACATAAATCACGCCTAAATCGCACAGTTAAGAAATATTTAGACTCATGCCGGTTAATATTTGCAGAAATTTTCATCATATTCCTTATTGTTTTAATTATTACCCTGCGACATACACACCAGCAGATTATGATTATAATTTTTTTTATTTTAACTTTGACAATATTACAACAATAAACATTAAAATATGACTTTCTAATACCTAATTGAAGTTTGACTGGTCGAACCCCGATTTCATTAAATTGAGTTTTGACGTTTGCTTGACCAAATTAGTTTCTCTTAAGTTTGACGAAAATTCTCTCGTCAAAGGCCGAAAACCTTCATTTGTTTTGGCTTTGACTAAGACTTCTAGTCAGACCTGAGGATTGACTAGTCTAGCCTAAGAGCGCCGGAGCTTTGAGGATTGACTATAAAACATATACTTACCTAACCTAACCAACCTACTAACTAGAGATGTGCCGACTATGACTTTGGCCGACAAGCCGATTAGTCGGCTGTAAAAAGGCCGACTAGTCGGCCAAGCCGATCATGTTTATTGGGATTATTCAGAAATTTCCGAATTCGATTACGAACGGGTTCCATAACATTCGTGTTTGACAGGTCTACAGTTTCGAAAATTAATATTTTCTACGCAATTTATCTCGCCTAAAAATTTTACGTGAAAAAACAAGCAATCAATCGATAAAAACTCGCATTCCAAAAGTCAAAAAACAAGAGAACACGGAAACCGTTAATAGATCTTGTATACAAAACTGTGTTTTGTGCGAATTCGCAACACAGAAAATTACAACTTATAGTGCTGCGATGCGATTTGGTACTGCAAGGCGGCGAATCAAAGAAGAATGAAATTGAAGAAATGCCCAATGCGAATCAATTCGCAAGTTCTTGCGAAGCGGCGTGGGAGCTCGTAGATTTTTACGATGCGACATCCCATCGCAGTTATGTGTACAAGCCCACAAACCAAACATAATATAATTTATTATTAGCAAGAAATATTCATTATTTTTATAGATGATAAAAATAAAATTCAAGTTGACTATTTTACTTTTAAAATAAATTAATACATTGTCATCTTAAGCATATGTTTATAACGTTAATATTAATTCAATATAATTTTCTAAGAAATGTTAATAGTAAAGTCCCGATTTATGATTTAGATTATTTTGGGGTTGAGAGTTTTTAACTACGAACGAATATTAAAAGTCGTAGAATAATCCATGTCGTCGGCGAGGTTGCTGGTGTTTTACTAATTCTGTATACATTTTATTGAGAAGTACATAAAAAGTACAAAGCCGGATATTCGGCGCTTTTTGCCGACTATTCGCCGACTACAAAAGTGGTGGTGGTACAAATGTGTGGAATTTAGCAATATAACAGGCTAGCCATTAAAACAAAATTATTATTAATTAATCTTTGGACAGCATTTGGAAGCAATCTGTGCCCCTTCTGGTTTGGAGGACACAAGAAACAACCACTTTAGCCGTACCAATATAGTGACCCTATATTGGTGGGTATAATTGACCATGTATGGGTAATTGATCAACTTTGAATTTATACGCCAATATAAGTTTTCTAATTAACAGATCGTTGTGTATGTCTTCTAAATAGGGATGATGACACTAACAAAGAATCACTGATACAATGATTTATAATAATTATTTAGAATAAGGAGATTCGATAATAGTCACTTGTTATCAGATTATACTTGTGATTGATATTTATTTTATAATAAGAAAAGTACAAAACTTAGCAATCCGCCATATTTGCTAAAACACCACGCGACGTCATTATTTAGTTATCTCCATTTTGACATTTTATTTGCCAATCAAAATCACTAGTTTAATATAGAAACTGACCTTTTTACGGAATAGTGTCGTCACACAGACGCCATTTCTATTTTGGCGTTTTGGCGGAAAATTTTAATTGCATTATTCAAAACAGATTTTTTCTATCAAAATCGAAAGTTTTTACAAAAGTATAATTTATTTTGGGTAAAGTAGACACAAAAAACATTGCGTGGTTTTTCAAAATTAGTCATCATGCCTATTATGGTAGCACTATTCAATGAATGACCAATTGCGTTCAAAGTCCGCTATAGTGGCAGCCACTTAATTTGTGTGAGTTTTGTGAGAGTCGCCATTTTTTTTGCCTGTGTAAGGAACTCGCGCCAGGTATGTTTTTTAAATTCACTTATAACTGTGTTCAATGTTTATGCTATAAGCAAAATGTTTTATGTTTAAACTGAAGAAAAATGTGTGTAGATTTATTTGTCGTATTTTGTTTTTGTAATTTAATTACTATTTCGTCCTGGTTAACTTTCAACTCACGAAATGGTTGGATTAGCAGTTATTAACCAATGGTCAATTATTAATAATATACATTTTTTTTCAAAGTTTTAACGAAAATAAGTTGTTTTTTTAGCAGTTTGATTCTGTACATTTTTATTTTTCTTAACTGTTCTGTAACCAATAATTGACCAGATGGTCAATTACTAGAGCTGTTAACAATATTTCAACTCAAGTGTTTGACCAAACATAACTTTAGTATGAAGGGTGTAATTCGATTCAGGAAATTGGAGATGAGGCAAACTTTATGAGACTGTTTTAATGTTATTATTTATTTACTTAAGTAAAATATAATTTAATTATTTAATAATTTAATATAATTAAAATATAGTTTTTAAATAAAATGTAGTTTTATTACATGGTCAACCACTAGAACATCGACCGGTCAAACATTGAAATCTTCTGGTGAAACTTAGAAACAGGGATAAATTGACAAAATAAAATTGTTACAAATTTTTTGTAAGACATTTTTTTAAATTTATTAGTTCACTGCATTAAACATCTAAATGTGATGATACATATAAATAATTAAATTTGTATCCTACGTCGACTATTTTTCCATTTCGTTTTATTTCTTCTTTTTTAGGAAAACTGAAATATTTGATTTTAATTTTAACATTATATAAATGTTAGAAAAACTAGTACAAAGATTTTGGGGTTAGAAAAAGAATTTCGAAAAATTATGATCAAGCAGCGGACGCGGGTTCGATTCCCGCCTCAAGATCATAATTTTTCGAAATTCTTTTTCTAACCCCAAAAACTGAAATATATAATATTAAATTGAAAAACCTTACACTTAAAATTAAACATCATTACTATCTAGGATTTAAGTATCACGAATTTTCTACCATTCTTAATACTTCATTTAAATTTTGACGCTATTTATAGTGTATTGACGAATTCATCTATTAAGATTATTCTAGGACAATGGCAAAAATATATCGATATTATTAACAAAATTTCAGTAGGTCCCTATCACTAGCCTATATTACGATAACCTCAAAAAAAGATAATAAGGCGGTGTTTGGCGCGTTTCAATGGTGTCAGATTTTTTTTCGATAATTCACAATTTGTTTGACTTTGTTTCAGAGTGGATTTTGTGCAGTAAAAGTGGTGTTATTTTGATGCACAAGCATCCGTGTTGATGTGCAATTATGTACAATCATTGAAAATAAGACTTTTGATGTACATTCCTATTTGATGTTGAGAATTTATTTTATAGTGGTTTTCACCTCCTCAGCAGTCGCCATCATGAACTCTGATACCATTCATTTCGCGCCAAGCACTCCCTAGATGCGTTAATGTGTGACACACATATTTGAATGTAAAATTTATTTTATTTATTCTTTTCACTCACTCATATAAAATATACTAAAGACATGACTGTATGGGCTAGACCCTTTGCCTTCCCTAAAATACAGAGAGAATTAAAAAAAAAAGATAAATTCAAAGATAAACTTAGCTTTTTACAAGCACATATGAGTACCTATTTGCTCTATATTCTTTTCCATTCTATAAAATTAAATAATTATGGATTGCTGTGCGTATGTCTTAGTAAAACTCGAGAACGGCTAGGCCGATTTAGCTGATTTTTGCTTTTGAAATGATTGTCTTGGGCCAGGCATGCCGTGAAAAACAGTAAAAACAACATTCATTTTCCCAAAACTGCTTTCCTGTCAAACATTTGACGTAACCATGGTATTTGATTTTAATTTTAACATTATATAAATGTTAGAAAAATTAGTACAAAGATTTTAGTGGTTAGAAAAAGAATTTCGAAAAATTATGATGATTCCCGCCTCAAGATCATAATTTTTCGAAATTCTTTTTCTAACCATGGTAACCAAATCGTAACCATGGCTTCAGAATAATATATGGCATAAAACAAGCTATGCCGGGTCAACTAGTGTTTAGTAAAGTAATAATTCCAGCCCTCTAAAACACGAATATCGAATGAAAAAACAACAAACGGTCCTTTCTTGTGAAAGCCAATAATTATGTTGTCCTTCTTATTTTTCTTTGTCACACCGTCACACGAATGCGAACTATTGCGAACTGGGGGCCTACCGCCTAACTCGATTGCTAAAGTAAAAGCTATAGTTTATGACGTCATGCTGTCATTTCGCAACAAATGTACCTAAACTATTAGTCATAGCTTTGAACGAATGATCACCGAATGATTTTGTATGAATTTGGCACAAAATCTGTACCGCCTAAAAATTCTGGATGGTTGTTGTAGGCGTAAGCAGTGCATTGATTTAAAGCTAACATCAGCAATCGAGTTAGGCGGTAGGCCCCCTGCACCCAGGTGAGAAACATTCTACAAATACGTAGGTGTATACGTGTATCACTTCTCGCTTGCCTCCCAAATCCAACGATAAGATTTTTCTAACCACCAAAATCTTTGTACTTATTTTTCTAACATTTATATAATGTTAAAATTAAAATCGAATAAATAAGAATTTTATTTAATTGCGCACCGAGTCCTGCGAAATGACAAAATTCGATATTATGATTTTTTTAAAGAAAATATTAATACAAAAAATATGTCTTCTGCCTATGATATTATTAAATATAATATCATTGTCTACTGCTATGTCCGAAAAACATAAAAATTTAAAAGTATCAAGACAATTTAGTCCAATTTCCCCAGTATTGCAAACTACAGTTTTTATTTCCCAATTTGCCATAAGATTCTGGTAGACCTATAGTACTTACTGACCTCTATAATTACACACCCTATACTTCAAAATATAAACGAAAATTTAACCCGCCACTAAACTTTTTATTTTTAAATGGCGATATTGAACTTATTTAACTTACATACATACATACATAAATCACGCCTATATCCCCAAAGAGGTAGGCAGAGGTGAACTAGCACCCACGTTTCGCCAAAATCAATTATGTTAGGTCCCATGTAATAGGTGGCGAGCCTATTGCTATTTATCGGGCACAAAAGTCGCAGTACCTACATTGCTTGGTGGTATTAGAGGAACGCTGTTGCCCATTCCGAAAGAACCATACATAACTAATTACGCAGGTACGAATTGGTTTGCTTGCCACTCATTTCAATTTTCAACCAACCGACCGATGATCCACGCACACTAGTCTGTTCGCCTTGGTTAAGCGTAGCTGTAGGCAACGGCGCAGCGGGCGGTGGCGGCGCCCGACGAGAGAGCTGGCAACGTCGCATTCATGTTTTGTACGTGTCTGAGTGATTCAAATATAGATATAAATTTAAGATAGGCAACAACTTCAACAACGATTGTCCCTGTGATGATAATATTTTATATTATGAATTGTAAGGGTTTTAGTTATTATTAGCGCTATAAACGTCTATCTCATGTACTGGATACTATTAATATTATGTTTTAATGAGTAATTATTTGTTCATTATACATCATCCTTAGCTACATAAATTCCATAGCTGAAATTATAAGTTATTAGGTTATCTCATATATTTAAATTTAAAACTTCAACACAATTTATAACTTTAAAAAATTTCAGCAATTTGCTAAGTACTTGTTTGTCCGCGTGGAATTCGTATTGTAGTAAGCATCACCGGTCGGCCATTTTATCGTCGTGGTACTGTTTATATGAACGCGCCTGTTGTGGAACGGTATATCCGGTTCTAAGGTACCTACCATCGTTACTAAATTTGTTTATTTTTTGTGAGGTGAGTAGAGTCGGCGTTACATTATATATCTATATGTTACTGTAAAACCCCGAACCACGGTAAATCCCAAGATATTCCGGTAAAACCTAAGATTTACCAACTCTTAATGGTAAATGTCCGAATTGTTCTGTGATTATTGTTAATTTCAAAGTTTTACCACTATTCAATTGGCAATTCTTAGCATTTCCCTCATAAGTTGGGAAAAATAAGTTTGATTCTATAATAGCACGAATCACTGGCACTCGCCGGACGCTGCCGCAGCACGCTCGCTTAGCCCGCTCGGCGCGTGCTGTTCGTTGGTTCATATACATACCTAACCTAACCAACTTACTAACCCATGTCGGTTAATAGTAACATTTAACATATTTACATAATATTATATTCAAAAAGTTTGCGTTCGTACCCAATTGATAAAATTCGTTGTCCTTTACATCTATCACAATTGCAATAACGCTTTTCGGGTCAGCTTTAGCTACGACTCTTACTGCCGCACTCAGAGACGTCAATTAACGATAATGAGTACTGAATGTCAAAAAATGACAATTCAAAACTAGTCTTTTATTTTTATTTATTAATAGGTTTAACGTTCCTGGAAACTAGTCCTTTTGGAACTTTCTTCAATACATTTTCATTTACTTTTCTTAATTTTGAATGAATGAATGAAATTAATGCATGAAATGAATATATATGAATTGAATGGATGAAATGAATTTTACTTTAAAATATGGGTGAAACACATTTTAACGCATCTAGGGAGTGCATGGCGCGAGTCGAATGGTAAAATAATATAACACCACTTTTACTACACAAAGTCCACTCTAAAACAATTTTTGAATGATTAAAATAAAAATTTGACTGACGCCATTGAAAGCCCGCCAAGCACTCCAAAACTAGTCTCTATTATTTGTTTATTTGACGTCTCTGAGTGCGGCAGTTACACTAATACACGTTATGACTTATTTTTCTCAACATATACCGTGCCTAGAGGTAAATGCTAAGATTTACCAAATGAATGGTGGTAAAAGTTCGAAATTAAAGATAATCACAGACTATTCGGACATTTACCAATAAGAGTTGGTAATTGTTCAGGGTTTTACAGTAACATATACATGTGTTTATTTTTTTATTATACATAATATGTTGCATTTGTCGTAACTTAAAATGATTATAGTCTAATGTTTGGTTTTATTATTATATCTACAGATATAGTGTTTTTATTTACAAAACACTACAAGGAAACACTACAGGAAAACTAGGAAAAGGTCGTGCAAGATGTAATAGTCGAGAGAAAAAAACTAATGAGGTGTATAAGAAAGAGTGTGCATGTCGCATTGTAAAGTTCTTTTGACTGTGCATAATAATGGCTGGTTTACACAGTACGAGCTGCTGCTTAGCCAGGAGACAGCTTCTCAGCTTGTCTAAACGTTCGCCAGTAATTCGGCTCGCTTTAGCTGTCCACACGACACGTAGTGGCTGCTGCCCAGTCTTGCGAGTTGTCGCAAATCTCTCGTAGGCGCAGCAGACAAAAAACACAGGTTTCGCTCTCAACTGTCCGGCTGGCAATGGCGAGGGCGAGCGAGCTACTGCCGACTGCGTCCAAACGACTGAGAGTGAGGCGCTGTCCTAATAGAATGCGATTGCGCGATCGAGCGACGCGACTATCGCGTGAACGCGTACAAACATGGCCAAGTCGTGCGATTGTCAATTAGGACACCTGTTCGAGTTCAATAGGTTTGATCGCGCGTTCGTACGAGTAACTCGCGCGATGATGGCGCAATCGCGTTCAATTAGGACAGCGCCTGAGGCATCGTCCTAATAAAACGCGATCATCGCGCAAGTAAGCAATTCTACCATGGCGTGCTCACGTAATGACAAAAACTGGGTGTCATAGCATCGCGCGAACTGACGACGCGAGCGACCGTGGGCTAAGGCAGGGGCACGGTCTATCTATACCATTATCATTGGCCGTGTGGTGACGGCAGAGTAGAATACAATGGTCACCTCCCCAAATCTCTCCCGTGGGTGTCGTACAAGGCGACTAAGGATAAATCAGTGATTAGGAATAGGCAGCAGCGTTCCTCCTATACCACCTACCGACTAGCAATGTACTGCGACTGTTGTGCCCGATAAATGGCAATAGGCTCGCCACCTATTTATTACATGGGACTTGATATAGTTGGCGAAACGTGGGTGCTAGTTCACCTCTGCTTACTTCGGGTATAAATGAATTTACGATTATCGCGCATTCGTGTTCTATTAGGAGTAGGACTATGCCTGATGACCGAGCCGAACCTGCTGTCATGCCCGAGTTGCACCAGGCGAGCATGCGAGTGAAAACAAAAACTCGTATGCGAGCTACTGTCCAACTCGCACATACGAGTTACTCGTAAGTTGCGTCCAAACAGTGCTGCAGTGCTGTTACTCAACAGGCTGACTCGCACGTTATCTCTAATAGTGTAAACCAGCCATAAGTCTTTTAACGCTAACAAAGTCTAAATACAAAGGAGATTTTCCATAATGTATGGAGTTTGGCCCTATATTGGGCCCGACTTCATACAACATAAATCACGACTATATCCCCGAAAGGGTAGGCAGAGGTGAAATAGCAACCACGTTTCGCCAACTATGTCAAGTCCCATGTAATACCCACTTCAATACGTAGATACCCACTTCTGCGGGTTCAAAATTTAGCAAGGACACCTTTCCTTCAAATAGACCTGCGAAGACGACCGTCATTTTGGTTAAACTTACGTGCCGGGATATAAGCATAGTAGTTCCTCAGTGTTTTGTGTTCATCTCACAAACACTATTTTGAATGCGAGGAAAAGAGACAAAACACTGAGTAGCTAACTACTCAATGCTTATACCGTGTTTATAGTAAGTTCTTAAGGGAATAAGCAAAGGTTTTAAGTAAATACAGTCACGTCATAGTTTGTATTTGACATAATTATTTAAATTTTTGTGCCTCAATATTTATTCCCACATGATTATATTAATCATCACCATTCAGCCGAGAGAAGCCCACTGTTGGGCACAGGATTATTTTGAAACGTAATTGAAAAATAATAATTATTATCATTATAATAAATCCTAAAATTCCTGAGAAAAGAAATAATATAGTCATATCATTAATTACTTGACCCAGAATATGGGATATGCAGGAGGTACGGAAAAGTATTATTACTTAACATAACTGTCAAAGAATAAAATACTCATAATATCAGTTCTGTATGATCACGTTCATAAGTAACCTAAAAATGAGTAAATAAGTAAATCAAAATAAAATAGAACCTTCACGTAGTAGTATTTAAAAGTTAAGTAATAAAATGTCATTTGAACCACCTGATTAAAAAATAATTCTTGTGGGAACCATTCCATGGCGCGGGTAATTATACCTACCTGCCTATCAGTTTAGTTTACAGTAGGCGATTATGTAAAGTATTTATTCGACCGTTTGTTGGACTCCATGCTTTTATTGTTCTTCTTAACACCGCGCTGCGCTGCTAAATGTCCCAGAGAAAAGTTGGCTTTAGCCTAATATTTGAAACATTTATTTGATTTTACATATTATAATATTTATAATCGTTACTAAAATTCATATGATAACATGAATTGTACACTTGTTTAAGTTTGATTATTGAAACTGCACCTTGAACTATTGAATCGGGGACTATCTACACTGATGAATACGGCGGTTTTCAACTAACGCTACGGGTTGTAGAACGCAGTAGGTATTGCGTCTGCCATCGATTTTAGTGGACCGCCACCCCTCTGGCAAAGTGAGGGAAAGGGGCTGTGCGCACATCACCGTTGCGCCGACCGATGGTACCTTAAATGCGGGTGGTGCGCTCATCCTCGATTCTGCATTTATTATTATCTAATACTTAATATTCACTTTATCGACATTAATTATTTACAGTGAGTGGTGAATTTATCCCAAGCGAATATATTTTTAGGGTGGGAATGCTCGACAAATTTAGAAATCTATTGAACTTTTTAAATACCAAGATGCATCAGAGGTTCATGCACGAGTTGAACCTAAACCCATTAATGCAAGTTAGAATGCATGCATTGGTATTTAGTATTTTATAATTTGTAAGTTATCAATTGTTTTTTATTATCATATTGTCTACGTAAGTATTATTTTTTATTTAGGATATATTGGTAATTACAGATAAAAAATTACATTATTAAAAAGGATAAGATTAAATATATTTTTTATGCATAATTAAGATTAAATTATTTTGAATAATAATATAATACCAGGAGACGAGAAAAAGAGGACATACTGCGCCGACCCCAAATAGGATGGGATAAGGGCAGGGCGATGATGATGATGAATATAATACCAGGAGACTCTTTGGTCACTGCAAAAATTTTTGGAGTTCGTTTAGACCATCAAATTGAACAAATTTCACCATGGGAGCAACTCCAAATTCACGAAAAAATATCAGCTGTTTCATACAAAATGATAATACCTAGTTGACCCAAATGTATGAAACAGCTGTTATTTTTTTCGTGAATTTGGAGTTGCTCCCATAGTGAAATTTGTTCAGTTTGATGGTCTGAACGAATTCCAAAAATTTTTGCAGTGACCAAAGTCTCCTGTTATATAGATATTATTAATTAGTAAATATAAAAAAATATTTAATGGAAGTTGTGTGTAAAGTCTCTGTGGTTAAAATTGCCGCACCTTTCATTTGTTGATTAATGATATATTTTCTAGAAAATAATAAAATCGTCTTTGTTATCGTCCATGCTGCCCTGGGAGCGAAAAACGAGACGTAGAATGTGCCAGCCGCGACTCATCTCAGGGGTGTCGTAAAACATACATACATAAATCACGCCTATATTATCCCCGAAGGGGTAGGCAGAGGTGAACTAGCACCCACGTTTCGCCAGTTATATGGGACCTAACATAGGTCCCATGTAACAGGTGGCGAGCCTATTGCCATCTATCGGGCACAAAAGTCGCAGTAGATACATTGCTAATGGGATAAGAGGAACGCTGGTGCCCATTCCTCATCACTGATTTATCCTTAGTCGCCTTGTACGACACCCACGGGAGACATTTGGGGTGGTGACAATTCACTAAACAATCTACTCTGTCGTCACCACACCGCACGGTGTCGTAAAAGTCGACTAAATTGCCCGGTGTAGACCCATAAGCACCTTGGGGCACCCGAATGTGGGAGGGCAAACCACCAACAATAGCAGACCTTCCCAAAGAGGGTTGGTGTCAGGCAGATGGCCGGCTGTAAAACCTAAGCCAAAACTTGGAGCAGTATGGATTGGACTGTTGTCATTCCAATCACTCTCTTCGTTCATCGGTCTCTCGACATGGTTCGTTCCATCACTTTTCTATACATTCATTAATCACCAGCACCTTTTCGGTATGAATCAAAAGCCATGCACTCCGCATGGCTTGATGACGTCTGACCGATATGAATGGAATAGGAAACATACTGCGTCGACCCCATGTACACTGGGAATAGGGCAGGGAGAAGATACGAAAGCAATAAACGATATTTGATAGCTCTGTATTAGGTAATCAATATGTACCTAAATAAAAGCTTTCCAGAACTCAATGTACCAAAATTATTCAACACTAAACCTAAAACACAAGTAATCTGGGCATCATTCTTGTAAATTGAAGGCGAGTCATATCGAGCCAAAAACAAAGAAGGCCTGTATAGCGTTTTGTCAGTGCAGAAGATCATAAATAAATAATTACCAACTAGTAAAAAATGAGGTTTAACCCCTAAAATAAATAACTCTCTGGCTGTACAAATCAGTTATCAGACCATCTATGACTTACGGATCAGTTGTATGGTGGCCCAGAACACAACTGACCATGGTGAAACCACAACTCCCAAGAGTACAACGCAAGTGTCAACCAGCTGTACTAGAGTACATCTTAAGCCTGTCACCTCTAGATCTTGCACTACAGGAGGAGGCAAAGGTAGCCATGGGTCCAAAGGGCCCAGCCAAACTAAATAAAAGCTAAACATTCTCTAAAAGTTGCGGTTTCAATATAATATTGTAACAGCGAGTACATTTAACTGACGGTTTTCAATTGCATCTACGGTACAGATACTTAACTATTATTGCTGTAAATAAATATTTCGGAGCTTTCATAATTATAGTAGCTTACTTATGTTACCATTGAATATAGTAGCTATCTAATAGTTTTAAAAAAATGAGCTTATTTTGCTATTTAACTACAAACAAACATAGATTTTTCTTCATTATAAGTACCTACATACATAAATCACGCCTATATCCCCGGAGGGGTAGGCAGAGGTGAACTAGCACCCACATTTCGCCAATCATGTTAGGTCCCATGTAATAGGTGGCGATATATCGATATGGCGATATATCTATTGCCATATATCGGGCACAAAAGTGACGCAGTACATTGCTAGGTGGTATAAGAGGAACGCTGCTGCCCATTCCTCATCACTGATTTATCCTTAGTCGCCTTGTACGACACCCACGGGAGAGATTTGGGGTGGTGACAATTGTATTCTACTCTGCCGTCACCACACGACCCTACTATAAGTACCTACACGACATTATTATCTTTGCAAGTTTTCAAATTCTCTACATGGTTCGAAATCAAAATCAGTATCTTAAGAATAAATCCACAAAGTCCTATAGAAGGCGTGATCGCGTCCATATTTAAAAGCAATAGTCGTGATTGTATTTTTAAAAATCCGATACGTCTTGGTGTCACTTTGGCACTTATCACAAAGTCACAAGGATAACACAATATCCATTGGCAGTTGGCGCTACAGTTTTGCGTATGCGCAATAAATGATGAAAGACTCAAAGATTTTGGTGGTTAGAAGAATTTCGAAAAACTATGACCTTGAGGCGGGAATCGAACCCGCGTCCTCTCTTTTATCTGGTCAGGCGGACGCGGGTTCGATTCCCACCTCAAGATCATAATTTTTCGAAATTCTTTTTCGAACCACCAAAATCTTAGTACTAATTTTTCTAACATTTATATAATGTTAAAATTAAAATCGAATAGATGAAAGACTCGTTTGTTCACTTACTGTATTACTAGTTCGAAAAATAAATTATAATCCATGTGCAATAGGTATTATATTAATTATCTCTGGGAGAACGACGTCCAAAGAAAACGGTATGTTTGAAAGTGATATTAATAATTTGTAAGTCGTACTTCAAACTGCATAAAGATACTGGAAATAATAGGAGTTAAAGTTTGAAATTGCCGATGTTCCCTCATCATTTAGCAGTAGTTTATAATTCCTTTAAAACAATAGTTATGTCCATTATTCTTTTTTATTTTAAACTTCATTTCAAGGACTTATATTAATGTATAAAATTTTATCTTATTTTTATTTCTTTCACTACCAATAAATCTTCAAAAACAGCTCGTCCTAAGTACCACTTAGATACACGACACGGACACCAGTCCGTCTCCGTTATAAAAAAAAATCTCTAGGTATCCTATAGCTTGATGTTGTCTAAATATACCCACAAAATTATATAAAATTTAGATTTGTGGTTCCTTAAAAAATCGCAAATATGTCTGAATTTTCGCTAAATTCTCCATTCAAAACGGCAATTTGATACTTAAACCCCTAATATTAATACAATTAGTACCAGATGAAAAAATATTACTATTTCATTGATAGCATTGCATTGTCGTTCACTCCTAAGCTTAAGAACCTGCCTATTTTTCTTGCGCCAAGCCTATACTGTGAGAGCCTATTATTATCGAAATAGGAATATCAATGTCGTGGTCCATCTTATTGTCAGTTATCAATAATAGGTCAATTAGATGAAATAATGTGTATATTTTATACTATTGTTATTTGTAATAGATTCATAGGAAATTTATAGGAGGTAAATATTTTTAATACAAAATCAACTGGTACACATCTTCTTCCTGCCCTGTTCCCAATCTATCTGGGGTCGGCGTAGTATGTTTCAACCGGTAAACGTAGAATTAGAATTTAATATTATTATAACAATATTAAAAAGGGTTAGACTTGGCTTAAACGACCATTTTGCTGAATGAAATCAATAAGATCTTTATTAGGACGTTCGTGCCGATTTATGTCTATGCGAGTAATGGTCTGCGAGGGTGGCGGACGTAAGGTGTTGTAATATTATGCAACGCGAAAGTTGCCTGCTGGTGATGGGTCCACGGGGTGAAAGCGCCGCGCGAGGGCACCACCCCGTGCAGTATTGCCCGGCCCCACCTACGGCCCTCGCTCTATCGACCTGCGCGGGCAACCCAGGCCGCCGCGGATACGGGCTTTTGCGACCGAGCCGACCATATTGAACCCCTATCCTCCCACCACCCCTGCCGCGAACTAGTCCATTTTATCCAATTCGAATATAAAATATAAGACTCCGAATTAGTCGGGAGTCATTATGAAAATAAGATTTCCATAATATGTTTATACTTCAAATAGGTACCGTATATGTACTCTGAAATTGCTATTAGGTACAGACTACTTAAGGCGACTATTTCCCAAATTGGTACAATTTTGAACCTCTAGTTATTAATTGTGTTAGAACTCACAAGTCTGAAATTCGTACACATTAAACTTGAAGATATGAGTTAGTGAATGCAAAAAACAGAAACACGATTAACTACACTTAACTCGATAGAAAAAAAATCTGAACATACCACTAATTCAAACTTATAACCACGATTTTGAATAGAAAAAAATATGAAATGCTTTTAAATTTATACAAAAACATTTGCATGATGGTTATGAAGTACAAATGAAACGTAACGTAGTTTATAAATGAAACGTAGTTTATATTCGTTTCATTAAAAATATTTAATAAAATGACGAAAAACCTATAGATTCGTGCGACTGCGGTTGCGCTTCATACATTTGCCATTTTGGTCAGTACAGTCAGGTCATTGACCTGTTACATAATGACATTTTGCAATAGGTTCATTCGGAACATTATGTTACATTTATGTTTCTTAAAAAATCAAAAACATTGAGCAAACCGATAAGGCCGAAATACCACCGCCGCCGACTGCCCCATATAATTTTCAAAAAAGCACTTGCCCTGCGATTGCGTAAACTAAGCAATGTTCGCTAAGGCCGGTCATTGGATGGTTGACCAAAAATTTACTATTTCGAATTCCTCCGTGCTTCTAAAGGCAGGTTAAGCCATTGGCCCCGGCTACATCTACAGTCGTTAATACCCACCAACCCGCACTGGGCCAGCGTATTGGGTTATGGCCCAATCTCCCTTTATTCTTCCATCCATAGGGAAGGCCCGTGCCCCAGCAGTGAGGACATTAATGGGCTAGTGATGATGATGATGAATGAAAATATTTATCAATAACATAACTATCTAAATAATAACATTACTATTTATTAAAGGAGAGTGAGTAAATCCGGTATCTAGTATCAAAAAAACAAGTTCTCAAACTAAGAACTGTATTGATAATAAATACATACATAAATCACGCCTATATGCCCGAAGGGGTAGGCACTAGGCAGAGGTAAACTTGCACCCACGTTTTCCATGATAATAAATAATTGGTTTAATTTCTCTCTATCTATACTAATATTATAAATATGAAGAGTTTATTTGGTTGGTTGGTTAAACGCGCTAATCTCAGGAACTACTCATTCAATTTGAGAAATTATTTTACATACATACATTCATAAATCACGCCTATATCCCAGATGGGTAGGCAGAGGTGAACTAGCACCCACGTTTCGCCAATTATGTTAAGTCCCATGTAATAAATGATCCAGTCTAAACCTATTAAGCTCCAACGGGGTGTGAGACAACATGATTTAAATCCTCAACCACGTACGTACGACCTATTGTTATTTTCCGAATTTCAGGCGAACGAAGTCGCGGGCATAGCTAGTGTGATAATAATATTAAACTACATTTTTTGATGCCTACACTACATGATGCCTACACTGCTGCCGAGCAGTGTAGGCACCGCCGGTCAACCCCTCTCTGCGCGCGAGCTGTGACAGCCGCCGCGCACTCGGGGAAAGCCAAATAGCTGTCTTTGCGCCATAGTGCAGTCGACCCAGTATGAGTTTTAATCTAATACCTCTATTAAATGCGTCATATTTAATTTTATCCGAATTATAAAATTCTATATACGTAAAAAAAATTAGTTTAATATTATTATCACACTAGCCCGCGACTTCGTTCGCGTGAAATTCGGAAAATAACAATAGGTCGTACGTACGTGGTTGAGGATTTAAATCATGTTGTCTCACACCCCGTTGGAGCTTAATAGATTTAGACTGGATCACAGACCATTTCTTGACAGAATCGAAGGCTTTCTAATATGTAGTCCACAAACTCAAAACATACCGCCCGCTTCGGATATTTTGAACGCGTGAGTAGTACTAACTTAATGATTATTTGGTTGCGGAGCTATTTTAAAACTATCCATTTTAAAAATAACTCTTAAGATATTCATTGAAATCAAATAATGTATGGAATTGTTCAATATTAAATAGTTGTGTTGAATAATATATTTATTTTGATAAGGAATAATATATTGTTTGAAAAAACACCTTCGCAGATAATGCATTATTTTAGAACAAATTTGATTACAAAAAAGGGCTATAGTGGATCAACCTTAAAAGATAGACATATGCTATCGCGGACTTTTTATTAGAACTTTTAATGGAGAACAATTCCGAGGTACATGACTTTTGCGTAACTTTAACCGTTTATGCAGTGTACACGACGAAAGCTCTTTAAATGAAACTTGTTTTCCCATTTTTGCAACATAAAATGTTGAGGAAAACAAGGAAGGATAAATATAATATAAATAAGGATAAATCAATTATGAGTAATGGGCAGCAGCGTTTCTCTTATACCACCTAACAATATCAATGTAATGCGACTTTTGTGCCCAATAAATGGCAATATGCTCACCACCTATTCCATGGAACCTAACACAATTGGCGAAACGTGGGTGCTAGTTCACCTCTGCCTACCCCTTCGGGGATATGGGCGTGATTTATGTATGTAATATTGATTCTCAGCTCCTATTGGTGTTAACGTGATGTTATATAGCCTAAAGCCTTCCTCAATAAATTGAATATACATACATACATAAATAAATCATGCCTATATCCCCGAAGGGGTAGGCAGAGGTGAACTAGCATCCACGCTCCCACGCACTAAATTGAATATACAACATAAAAATAATTTCTCAAATTGAATCAGTAGTTCCCTGAGATTAGCTCGTTTTACCAACCAGCCAAATAAACTCGTCATATTTATAATATTAGTATAGATAGACAGAAATTACCACTTATTTATTATCATGGCGAAACGTAGGTGTAAGTTTACCTCTGCCTACCCCTTCGGGCATATAGGCGTGATTTAAGTATGTATGTATGTATGTATTTATTATCGATACAGTTCTTAATTTGAGAACTTGTTTTTTTGATACAAGATACCGGATAAATTTACTCACTCTCCTTTAATAAATAGTAATGTTATTATTAGATAGTTATGTTATTGATAAATATTTTCATTCATCATCATCATCATCACCAGCCCATTAATGTTCTCGCTGCTGGGGCACGGGCCTTCCCTATGGATGGAAGAATATAGGGAGATTAGGCCATAACCCAATACGCTGGCCCAGTGCGGGTTGGTGGGTTAACGTGCCTTCCAAAGCACGGAGGAATTCGAGATAATAAATTTTTGGTCACCCATCCAATTACTGGCGTTAGTGAACGTTGCTTAGTTTACGTAATCGCAGGCTAAGCGCGCTATGCCACTGCGGTAGCGAGCTCCTCATCTGGTGATATATCTATATCAAGTGACGAAGATCTGGTGCCAACTCGCGTGTTTCGACGAATGCATCCTATTAGTCATTATATGACCAAAAGTTTAAGGACCAGTACATTGTGTTCAACGTTCTGATGGGATTTTTGGGATACTTGGAACCTATGACCCATTGGAATCAGGCCATTAGCGCCGAGGAGCAAGTTCTTTTGGCCATAAGTTTCTATCTTCTAGAGGATTCCAAATATCTGTGGCAGATATTATTAGCGTCCACAAGTCAACAGCATGCCGTATAATTAAGAAAGTGTCTACAGAAATCGCTAAATTGAGGCTTATTTATTAAAATGCCAACGAGTGCTGCAGAATTTGAAAAATTGCTTCCGAGTGGATTATGTCGCCATCATAAGGACGGTTGCCATTTATTTTTCACCAAGAACACTCCCTAGATGCATTATAATGTGAGACACCCACATTTTAATTCAAAAATCAATAATGAAGACAAAACTAAAGATATGGCTGTATGTATTAGATCTTTTTGCCTTCCCGATATAGGGCAAAAAATAAAAACAAAACACTAAAGACATGGCTGTATGGGCTAGACCCTTTGCCTTCCCTCAAATATAGGGAGAATTAAAAAAATAACGAATGAGTGATTGAAATGTGATACATTCCTGCTAGTGTAGCCAGACAAATAAATATCACCTGTTAACAGTCGATTAGAATTTTCCGATAAATAGCGTTTCAGAAACCCAAAGTTGTGTGACAGACTGTTGATTGCTAGTTCATTGTGACAGTCGGTTATCTAATTTACTATTTGACATGCGTTTCAGAAACCGGGTGTTATTATGGCATTTTTGACTTAAGTGAAAAAGTGTGTTATAGTATACAATTTAAAAACTGGTAATCATTTTCTGACCGCGACCGTACCTATTGCATTATTTTATGACTGACTGCGAAAGAATCTTAACACATAATATTTGCAAGTTTATGCAGGTCTTCAAGTTTAGGCTTAATAGTTTCGTTCGCACCTCTGTGATAGAACTTTATATAAATAAAGACGACCCAAAATAAATCTGGACTTATGATTAAAAGGCCAAAGGTCATTTTGTGTAGGCCTAGGTTCTTTCTTAATGTCAGCATCCCGCGGAACCTACGAACTGACTTCTTAGCAGCGTGTTTGGTGATGTTAGGCTAAAATCCTCATATTTGTATTTATGAACCATGAAGGGAGGATTTAGGTATCATTAAACTTTCTAGTATGTACCTATACAAATATAAAAAAATGTGGTTATTCGGCCATAACAATTTTAATGTAGGTAATTAAGTGCACGCCTTAAACTGACACTACATTTAGATATTTTATTGATATTTTATTACTTGTCGATTGTGAAACAGACCCTTAATTTAATAAGGGCCTGTTTCACAATCGACAAGTAAGTTCTGAGTAGCTTACTTGGCAGATCATTTGACTGTTGTAATATGAAATATATGGCCAATTGAACTGCCAAGTAAGCTACTCAGAACTTACTCGTCGACAACGCTGAATGTAAACTGTTAACTGTAGGTACTGTTTAAAATATTTTCCTTGGTTATTGACACCAATGTTTGTCAGTGCGAATAGAACCAATACTGCGTGCTGCTTAATTTACGAAACAATGTGGCGAATAACGATTCAGGTAAAAGTTGAACCACATTTTATATATGTATTTTCTAAACACTATAGCTATGTATAGTATGCTTACCTCCGTTACGAGATTGGCTAAGTACCCCCGATGATGAGGATCAGTCACGTTTCATTGAGTATGCAGACTCATAGTGTGAAATTAACCAGTAATTACGGGAAAAAAATATTGAAATTGGACTAAAAATGACGAAGATACAGCAATTTTAGTGCACGAGTGCATGAATTTCAGAAACTCGCCCGAAAATGAAACGATTTGCTGTGACGTCATCTGTCATGATCGGTTCACTGTACGGTTCGAACGGCAGCGCAGTTTGCCGGAATACTTGATTTGTACGCATTATTGTCGTATTTACTTAGTGTATTTCAATATAATGTAATCATACAAACATTGTAATAAGCCAAAATTATACTGTAATAAACTAAAATGAAATGCTCAGTAATTTATTGCGCATAAGATGTAATTAGTTAAAATCTGATTTACTATTATGTGATTGATCCTCATTGCGCAGGTCGTTAAACTTAAATATCGTGTTCTTTCATCTTTTTTCACTCGGAATTTCGGCTATTTGCAAGAAAACTTAGTTTTAGGATATCATATTAATAAAAAATATACTACATAAAGTCATATAAAACTACTGTAAAAAGTCTTCGGTTCCTACCTTTTTTTTCCGGAGAGAAACAAGACTCATAGAAAGAAATATAATTATCATAAAAACAAAAATATAATTTATGTCACACCTGACTATAAATTGGGACGTTTTCGCCCGCTACGCGTACATAAAATCCCACTTCCTGGTCAGGGGGTGACATAAAACTATGATTTCACCTTGGGTGATGAAAAAGATCGCAGATCGCATATTATATCGCCCTTGCCTTTGGCTAGGCCGTCAAATACTTGCGATTTTTTGTTTTATCGCCCTTGGTATAGGTATATTAGACATACTATTGTTTAGGCTGGTGTTACCAGTTGGCTTGATATTAAGGTTTTAAAATATCTATTAAGTATATCTTTGATTTTTATTTGAACATTAAATAAATGTTAGATAAAATATAAATAACGGCTTTGTCGACCGAGTGCGGGATCGATATATCGAGCCCGCACTCGGACTGCATCATGACTATAATTTTTCTAACTTTTCTAACCACAATTTTATTTGCAATATCTATAGTACTAGTTCAATACGGGAGGTAACTAATCAGTTACTTGAGCCTACAGATATTTTTTTAGGAAATAACAGTATATACAACATCACAGTTATACGGTACAAGGAACAAATATATACGAGACAAGCTAGAGAGGTGTTTATGTATTTAATATACCTAGTCACAATAAAGTTCGTCTTGGTCTCTAGATTATGGCTAGAAAATATGACATACATACGTACGAAAATGAATAGTATTATAATATCAACTAAATTAAGTACTTAACTTTTGTATAATAATACAAAATCTCTTAATTAATTCAAAATTTGCTATTTAGTAATAATATTTTAATGTTTAAAAATAATAATTAAGTATTATTTATTAAATCTGGGAATAAGTTCTGTCAATACCTATGTTCATGTAACGGTAATCCGGCCTGGTTACTGCAAGCGCCAAAACCAACGGTACTGTACTAACACGACACTCGCATTTAATACCGAATGCTTGTTTGCATCGTAGAAACCGTAACAAACAATACTAGACAGTGCTGAAAAGCTACATGTTATAATTATTTCTTCTTGTATGAAATTTAACTACCTAGTTGAAACATGAAACAAGTATTACTAATTATAGTAGAACTTTTTAAGTAACATTCATTTTATGCGATATCGGCGGATTAGGCCATAGAATGTAATAGTTATTTTGACATCTGCAGGGATTTCATCACATTCCTTAGGGATTTGATAAAATCTCTATTTTCATAATTTCCCCGCAAAATATAGACCAAGACCTATTAATTTTTCACATTGCCAGTGGAACAGCAGGTAGTCTATACAATCCCTAGGAGTTGTATACATTACCTAGGTAAAGTATGTAATAGACAATAATGTTCATAATATTTCATACATTGCCAAGGTGCCCCGGTATTCTATACATTGCCTAGATATTGTATATAATACCTGAATTATACAGATTGCCGGTAACATATACATAATAATCGTCTTGTAGATGAATGTATTGTACGTACTAAACTGGTTAGATACATTTATTATTTACACCGTCTAACTGCCGCACTCAGAGACGTCAAATAACGTTAATGAGTACTTAAAGTCAAAAAATGACAATTCAAAACTAGTCGCTATTCTTGCCGGGTATATGGTCTAGATTTGAAAGAAAATTTTTGACATTAAATACTCATTAAAATTAATTGACGTCTCTGAGTGCGGCAGTTAGTTTCTAGTCTTGCAGACTAAGCTTAGGTATCATTACAATAACATTATTGTACTTAATAAAACAATATTAAACCACATGTCAATTCAACCAGAAAGATTTATTTATTTAGTACCTATGCGTGACGTCAGTAAGCCGGTATTTCTGTCTCTTTCGCGCAATACCATTCGCTTCACCTCGAACAAAATGCGCCGCGCCCGGTGACTGCCATGCTACTGCCACCACCTCAAACACAGACGCGCAGTTGTTGAGTTTCACACGGAAACGGGTACAGCGAGCGCGGCCATGTTGTAAGAGTAAATGTGGCAACGTCGCGTCAGACCAGCAGACATCGACCGATTTAATCATTTTCCGTTGATTATGTGTAAATATAAATTAGATTCAACGTGATGGATTGATTAATTCTATAATGGCTATTAATACAGACTATGAAACTCTAGTTTTTATTATAATAAACTGCACAATAGCGTAAAAATGTAAAAGGTTTTGATTTTAATTTTACTCAGGTAATCGTGAAAAAAACATATCGTCGACATTTTCAACCGACAAACTCTGAGTGCCAAATCCTTCAAATTATATTAATAGTTAATAGATAAAACTACAACAACAATTGATTTTTCACTGACATGCTTTAAACAGCTCCCATTACTTACATGTCACTTTCATGGGACAAACCCAGAACTAGAACATGTTTTACACAGGTCTGGTCAATTCATGGGCCTTATCTATATGTATAATAATAAATATACCTACCTAAATATAACAAATACATTATAAAACAAAAATTTACGCATAAAAACAAAACATACATACGCACATGGGTCATTCTTGCATTTACTGTTGAAGACGAGTCTTCAGCAAAACAGCGAGTAAGTACTATAGTGTGAAGTTCACCGTTACCGTACATGTCAGATATAATGTAGTAAGTAAGATAACACACATTGGAACAGTGCACAATTCTGTACCCATTATTTTAGTAACCTAATAAATACGTTAAAAGTTTCCAATATTTAACTCGAAGCTACGCCATCCCGTTTGTAAGGCCTTTTTATGAGAAGAACGGGCAACATAAAACATTCCTATGCGTATTATAATGTACGGTATTCGTAATTATGTTTCCCATTGTGTATATTTTGCGTATTATATTATGTTACTATAATATATGCTTCTAGATTATACGTAGGTCTGTCTAGTAAAACAATTTGTAAGTACGGTTTACTTTTTATGTAAGTAAGTAAATTAATAAAATAGTTTTTAAAATTTTCATTACGTACACCAAACAAACAAAACCCGAAAGCGCCGTATTTCTTGCTTGACGAAATTTTCTAAACGGCAGCATGCAACAATATAAAGCGTTCTGTCGTCATACATATTCCGTAGGTAGATAAAACAAGTCTGACGGAACGGCAACAGCGCATGTTTGCCCGATACGAACAACGCGGCAACTGCGCATTTTTTATGACCCGCCTGCCTGGCTCGCTCTCACAACACAATTCATACCGAGGCATGCTCCTCTACTAGTCGGTTGGGCATATAGAATTTTACTGTTCTGTGGTCGTGCATGTCATGGCTTATGGTACGGTCAACAGCACGTAAGATTACCACAAAATGTGAAATTTTCTGAATCAACTTGGTGCATAACTACAAATAAGTTAAGGTTGACAAATTATTAAATAAATTTTACAGTTTTGGATAGTATCTATAGTACCTACTATCTATAGTTAACTTAACTATTTCATGAAATTTAGAAATAAATTATTATATTATCATCTATTTCCTTTTTTAATTTAATGGTAGTACTTATGTATTTATAAAACTTTATGACTAATTCGGACCTTCATAGAATACACTGTATTAACATTTTTTTAGTGGTGTTACGAATATTCGCATATATTTGCATATTCGCATTCGCAAAGTTCGAATGTGAAGCGTCGTCGCAGCGCAATAGTTTACAAGAATATAAAAATATAAAATACATAGAATTGTACAATGGGCGGCCTTATCGCTAATAGCTATCTCTTCCAGGCAAGCTTGGCATGGACAGGAAATAAAAATCAAAAACAGTGAAAGAAGATGATGACCAATGTGACAATTTTCAAATAACACACTCAAAAAAAAAAAATATATATTTTATAATAATATCTTTTTCACTTCTCATGCTCTGAAAGTGCTTATTTGTGCAGGATATAGGCTGCACAAAATCGAATTTTGTGCTCTAGAGCATTAACGTATCTACTCATAAATGTGTCGATAATAAGGCAAAGAAAATGAGCCATGCAGCCCAACACAATAAGAAATTCAGAGATAGAATTTGTTATTTTTTAATATTTACTTCAATTTATTTTCCTAATGTGTTTTTTAAGACATAAAAGATATTACAATTTTAATTCAAGCGGGTACGGTAGGTTATTAAATTAATTTAAGAAAATTATTATTTCAAAATTAATTTAATACTTGGCTGTATATGTCTGCAGCCCAAGCCTAATATCAATGGGAAAAACAATTTCCGTCGGTATTCAAAACTGTACTAATTTTAGTTTGAATTTTAAGAAATGTTATGAGAAATTCTGATTTATTTCCTCGCAATCGAAGTGAAAAGCAGAGTTTCTACCTCGTCCACAAAACCATTTTTATCCTCGACATTACTATCAGCCCTCGCCTACGGCTCGGGCTGCTAAAAGTCTCGGACAAAAATGATTCGTTTTGTGCACTTGATGGAAAATCTACTATTTCACCTCTCATGCTCTGAAAGTGCTTATTTGTGCAGGATATAGGCTGCACAAAATCGAATTTTGTGCTCTAGAGCATTAACGTATCTACTCATAAATGTGTCGATAATAAGGCAAAGAAAATGAGCCATGCAGCCAAACACAATAAGAAATTCAGAGATAGAATATGTTATTTTTTAATATTTAATTAAATTTATTTGCTTAATGTGTTTTTTAAGACATAAAAGATATTACAATTTTAATTCAAGCGGGTACGGTAGGTTATTAAATTAATTTAAGGAAATTATTATTTCAAAATTAATGTAATACTTGGCTGTATATGTCTGCAGCCCAAACCCAATATCAATGGGAAAAACAATTTCCGTCAGTATTCAAAACTGTACTAATTTTAGTTTGAATTTTAAGAAATGTTATGAGAAATTCTGATTTATTTCCTCGCGATCGAAGTGAAAAGCAGAGTTTCTACCTCGTCCACAAAACCATTTTTATCCTCGACATTACTATCACCCCTCGCCTACGGCTCGGGCTGCTAAAAGTCTCGGACAAAAATGATGCGTTTTGTGCACTTGATGGAAAATCTACTATTTCACTTCTCATGCTCTGAAAGTGCTCATTTGTGCAGGATACAGGCTGCACAAAATCGAATTGTGTGCTCAAGAGCATTAACGTACCTACTCATAAATGTATCTATATTAAGGCAAAGAAAATGAGCCATGCAGCCAAACACAATGAGAAGTTCAGATATATACTTTAATTTATTTGACTCATGTGTTTTTAAGTAATAAAATATATTACATTTTTTATTACCTACGCACGTACGGTAGGTTATTAAATAAATTTAAGAAAATTAATATTACAAAATTAATTAAATACTAGGCTGTATAGGTCTGCAGCCCGATCCTAATATCGTTGGGAAAAACAATTTCCTTCAGTATTCAAAACTAATAATTTTATTTAGAATTTTAAGAAATGGTTTGATAAACTACCGTTTTATTTCCTCGCAATCGAAGTAAAAAGCATAGTTTATAACTCGTCCACAAAACCATTTTTATTCTCGACATTTCTCGAATAAAAATGATTCGTTTTGTGCACTTGTTGAAAAATCGACTAATATATAATAGGTATAAGAAAAAGTAATCTTCTCCCTGCCCTGTTCCCAGTCTATCTGGGGGCGCAGTATGTTTCCTCTTCCATTCATATCGGCGGTCAGACGTCATAAAGCCATCCACTCCCTTTTGATTCATATCATCCATCACACCGTAAAGGTGCTAGTGATGAATAAATGTATAGAAAAGGGACGGAACGGACCATGACGAGAGACCAATGAGCAGAGAGAGTGATTGGAATGACAACATTCCAATCCATACTCCTCAAGGTTTTGGCTTTGGGTTTTACAGCCGGCTGCGAACCGTTTTTGGGTATGAGTAAAAAGTAATATTAGGTTAAAAAAAATATCAATCTTCACCTAATTTGGTATTACTCTTTAATTTATATTTCAGATCACTATCTACTAAATAACATTTTTATTAACTTCTCATTAGAACTTAGATTTTTTTAAGCAGATAAGTACTTAATAAGAAAAGCAGCTTTTTGAAATGAGTAAAAAGCATAACTGCTTTTTCGTTTTTAAGTACCTAATAAGTCACATCATAACGTAAAAGCGGAACGTGCCTCACGCGAATACTAATTGGAACCAAATTAAAAAAACTCAACATTTATATTCGCATTCGCGAATTCTCAAATAGCAACATTCGTTACACCTCTACATTGGATCATACATAATAATTGAACAGTGTTTATTATTGCTATAATATCTTTCATTAAACTTTTTAGGTGCTTAATTAATTAGTATTATGTAAATTATTTTAACTTCATTATTGTCATAAAAATATTCAAATGTTTGTTTATATATATAATGTTGATATGTCCCCAATCAAATAATTAAACTAAAAAACCTTACATATTGTGTTAGACTGACAAGTGTCCAAAAATTGTGATGTGTGGACATCTTATGGAGCACTGCACGAGTAAGGTAATTATGAGGAATTCATAATATTTACCGTTGATTGAGTGCCTTGGCAATAATGTCATTGTGGCTTCAATTCAACGGTATCTGTTGCAATACAGCTGAAATGTTACGTAAATACACTTCTTAATTTTTAATCTGAATGTTCAATGATGTCGTCAATTTTTTAAGTACATAAATTTTTATTTCAAGTTTTTATATTTTTGCATTTTATTAGCATATAAACTGTGTCGGGAAGCTAATCAAAGTGAGATCTCCGTAACAAAAATTTCAACATAGTACTATTTTTATACTATATTTGATTTTTGTACTAATCCAGTACTTTGTGTATAACAGAGTTGTTATTTTTAAAAGAGATATCATTTGTTTTGCTTCTAATATGTAAAACGCTTTTTAATTTTTATGAAGGTATTTATCGAAATAACTAAAAATTCTTCAACTACATATTGAAATGATCCAAAATCTTTCACAGCACAGCATTTAACGCTGTTAAATTGCCAGCCAAAAAAAGTTTGCTGGAATAATTATTGATATAAGCCAGCTGTCAGGCAGTATACCTAACTAAAGTATAGTTACATTATATTAATTACGATTTGTTGTATAATTTTTCCATCTATACGTCGAGCCATATTTGCAAATGGTGTATTAATGCATAAAAGTATTATTTACGTTATTTTTTCTTTTATCACATTAGTTTACGGTCGGTCTGCCAAAAATTAAACTTTTTTTTATTCTATGTCCTTCCGTTATTTATTTCCTCTCCTTGACTCTGTTTTGAACTTCAAACTTCTGAAATATTTATTCAAACAACCTAGTCAACACCCACATTTCAATATTTGTTAGGTATATCCAGCACTGTACTTAGCACGTATCTTTTTATCGTTGCTTAGTTCGTATTGTTTAACAACTACCGCTCATCTCTCGGAATAAACCTAATTTTACGTCGTGTAATTCCAGGAGCAAAAATATTGAACTTTTTGGGTGCCCTGACTTGACCTGTGGCCGTACCATGAAGTAATAGTGTGATCCAACCGCGGGTGACAAAACGGGACGCCGCTCTACTCGGCGTATAGCATTGTCTCACTTTAACAATGGGAATTGATTCGCGTTTAGAGTTGGTGGTAAGGCCCCTGACACTCGAAACCTTTACGTAACTGCGTTCGCACTCATTTCAAAGCGCCACATAGTAGGTTCTATTAATTGTATTTTCAAGGTCATCATAGAATGTAATATATTTTATTGTATAACGACTCATAGGCTTAAAAGTATTTAAAATAATTCGGTGTATATTATATAGGTAGTAATCTATATTCTATATCACTACCCTACCCTACACTAGAGTGCGTTTCATCTTATAGTTCCTATGCCGTCAAGTTAGTATTGCAAAAAAATGATCCATGTCAACTATTTTGTTTTACGTAATTCAGGGAGTTTTTTTTCAATTAACTATATAAACAATTAGGATACAGCCAAGGACAGGGACAGGTGGAAAGCGATGGAGGAGGCTTTTACCCTTAAAGGGGCCACATAACAATAAACGGAAATAAATAATAATATTAAAAAAAAACTATTTGTATTGAAAAATTGTAATGTGGAGGTAAAGCTATAATAATAAAAAAAAAATATAAACAATTATGCATCTATCTTTTTTTTGTTACTTATAACTATTAGCGGTACTAATTAGTAGTTACATATTAGTTTTTTTTATGAAAGTCATAAGCCAAAGCTCGTGAAAATTTGCAAGAACATTTAGTTCATGATATTATTAGTATGATATTATGACTCATTATGTAAAAAAAAATTTAGATTATAATAAAATATTATATTAATTATGATTAACGATTACGTGGTGACGGCAGAGTAGAATACAATTGTCACCACCCCAAATCTCTCCCGTGGGTGTCGTACAAGGCGACTAAGGATAAATCAGTGATGAGGAATGGGCAGCAGCGTTCCTCTTATACCACCCACCCAGCAATGCACTGCGACTTTTGTGCCCGATAAATGGCAATAGGCTCGCCACCTATTACATGGGACTTAACATAATTGGCGAAACGTGGGTGCTAGTTCACCTCTGCCTACCCCTTCTGGGATATAGGCGTGATTTATGTATGTATGTAACATGTCTACATTTGAGATTTCCTCACTCTTGTTGGTCGTTTAATCGTTCTTAGGACTATTTATTTACAGTACTAAAACTAAAATTAATATATTTACCCCCCCCCCGTGACCACGGCCACTGTAAAGTGATCGAAACGTCGGGTTAAATAATTAATATGCCAAACACCAAATTATACGCGAGTCTTATCCGTAAAAGTTGTTTTATTTCAAATAAATATATTTAATTTATTTATCAAACACTTAATAAAACTGATACTTGTAACCCAATTTAATGGCGGAAATCCGAACTTGTACACACTATTAAGGATTATGCGGGATCTCCGTACGTTTTTCACGTTTACAAAAGACCTTACCTTTTTCACTTAATCTTTCATCACTTTTCAATGTTTTGGACATGATTTTTTCAAAAGATTTTCTATAAAACATAAAAAACCCTCCAAATATGAGTTACGCGTGATGCTGTTGACAGACAGGGCAGCCATCATCACGGCATAGGAACTATAAGATGAAACGCACTCTACCTATTCTTGAAGAAATATACGCAAGTCTATTGTTGCACCACTCTTCAATTATTTCCGTCTTTAGTTTATTAAGGCGCTGAATAAAATCGCCGCGATTCTCTCGCCCGTGGAGACGGCGCCTAAGGGATGATCAGTCAACTCCCGAATTTTCAAAAAGATGTTTCATTTCATTTCATTTTGATTTGTCATCTGGGCCACTAGTCTGCTTTCTCGTAACTATACCTACCTATTTTGTTACTTAACGTGTAATTTAATTTTGTAGATAGAATTTCTCTTTTGTATTATTCCCGTAAATTTCTATTCTATATTTTCCATCTTTCATTGAATTGAACTGAACAAGAACTGAACAAAAAAAATCAACTGTCTGAATCCATTACCTACCAATGAAAAACTGTCTTATATCCATTACCAAGGAATAGGCCATTTGCTAATTCACTTTTTAGTACCTATTAAATCAAAAAATTAAGCAAAAACCGGCTTGTAATAATTAATAAACATTACATTTTAAAGTATTATCACCATAAAGTAGTATAGTATCTTATCGGTGGTACAAAGAGTGCAAACTGATATATTTGTATACATTTATGATAAAAAATTGTTGCTTTAACGTCAATGTAACTTAAAGAAATTACATTTTATTGAATCCATGATGAGGCAATGTATACTATCTACAACTAACTTCCTCGATCGTAGGTATAATACAAAAGTTTAATAAATCTAAAAAAACTTTATGGAAGTGAAGTTCTGAAATAATGTAGATTAGGTACTAAAAATATGTAATGACGAGAAAATTGCAGTCCTTGATTATTATTATGGATCGGGAGTATAAATCGTGTGACGGTGTATAGGTACATACAATTTATGCACTTCAGACCCAGTAGCACGAGACGTGGACAAAATCTCGGGGGAAAAATGTTATCCTATCGCTCTAACTCCCACTAAATCTCGAGACAAAACACTGTCAACTGGTGGAGAGAGATTTTGTCCACGTCCCGTTTTTGAAGGTTATCTGCATAAAGGTCTGTTCAAAATAGGAATCCTTCACCGTTTCAGTGTACGACAAAAAAATCGGAAGGATTACGTATATAAATAATAACATACAATTTGACACAATAATATAAGTATATAGGTATTAAGGTATAGATAGGTATGATACATTATAAGGTCAGAGTCATCAATAACTATTACATCAAGTTACAGAGCTTCCTATACAAAAATCTTCACAATTGATGTCAAGGTTAAATATTGTATGTTATTTTATAGTAAAAATAATGCCATAAACAAAATAAAAATAAAAAGTATTACTTTTTATTTTATTTGATCTATCGACTGATTAGCTCGGATTGTACGATGAATCATATTAAAAACCAATGTCAATATAATATATAAACGCCAAATAAATAATAACTAAAATTCTCAATCTTTGCCCTTAAAGTAAAAAAAAAACGATTTTTCTAAATATTCCTGCATGTTATCTTGTGTTATCGCTTATCTCTTTCCTCAAATATTATAATCCAATAGTAGCTATAAACCCGATAATGTGTATACCCTTTGTAGGCAACTATTATACAGATTTCATTTCTGTGATGTTTAAATTATATATTATCTGTGTAATATACCCACTTGATTGGCTTGTTGCTTTATTTAATGGCCTTGATAAATGTTCTATGTTCGTATTTTTTATCTCAATATTATGTGTTAATACGAAGCGAATGTTATTGTAGAAATATATTTTTTTCTGAAAGTAACCCTTCTATCACCTTTTTTTTTAATTTTGCAGCTATGGCCGAGTCCAAAATGTCAAGCTGTTGGGTAAAACGGAGAGCGGAACCACAAATGCAAGCGTCAACGGATCGCCAAACAGTGGAGTTTGCGCAACGGTTGCTTTCATGGACATCAAGTCAGCTTCAAAGGCACATAACGCTGAACACGTGCTGGACGAACGTACACTCACTACCGAATACTACGAACCGGCCGCGATACCATCGTCAGCGGGCGCGCCCTCGGCCGGTTCCTCGCCAGCTGGCTCCGGCTACTCTGGCTCTTCGTCCTCCGTGAACTCTACACCTGCGCCATCTACTGTCTCGCGTTACCACCTATCGTGAGTCATTTTTATTTTCTTCAATTTACATTCCATACTATGTGTGTGTCAGTCTCGTTTATACTTTCACTAAAAAACAATTATTTAATCCATAGACTAATTTAAACCGTACTAATCAATGGTTCTTAAAAATCATAGGTTAATTCACAAAAATCTATCTATAGGCAACTTAAATATTCTTTGTCTTGAAGATTGTTACTATTTGCATAGACATGACACACACATAGTGACGCTTTACATAAAAAAACACCATTCACTGTGATTTGCCTTATGACTGGTTAGCGATTCAGTGTTGGTTGGATGTTAAAGGTCCTTGTCTATATTATTATTGACAGTTCGACCTTAACAGCTTTATTGCATTGTTGTGATGTTTCTAACTCTTGTGGAGAGTGAGCATGTTGTTTAAGTATAGTCCTTGCACTTTATTCGGTGCCGCCGCCTTGCCCCAGCGTAGGCCAAGATGGATTGCCTAATGGATTGCAGTGTTAACTTGGATTGCAGTGCGGACCACTACCGGAAAAGTGACACACAAGTGTAGTGATATTATGTGAGAGTGCAAATAACAGTGCCACCTGAAGAGTGCAGTGAATTTGAAATAGTCGTACCACAATCATCATGTCACAATATAGGCTGGCGGCGGCTCCATTTGTTTTTGTGCACTTTGTTATTAACGCTATGTGTTTTATAAAAACACTGTGTTAACACAATGTATTACTAAGTATCACCATTAAGATGTTTCTATTATATAACAAACTTCCATATTTTATAAACACGTGTTGCAATGACGCGTTTTATATATCGTGTGCCATTAAATAGACGCAAGGCATAACGGATTAGGTGCGCAAATTATAGGTAAATTGTATTTGATTTGATCCCCACCTATTGCTACGCGTTAGGGATTAGAAGCATAACATACCTACCCTGCGTAAGGCACTTCCAATAGCGCCATCTATGTGTATATAAATAAACAATGCGGGTCAGAAAATAATGATATACGGCCCTTTAGTCCATTGAGGTGCAAATAATCCCGTGGGATGAGTTCAAGCGGCCTCAGTTACTAAAGAGCCTTATATACCACGTGATTGACGATAAATGGCGTAATTAATGATTTATTAACGTTAAACTTATATTATATAATGTATAAAAAAGGGTACATTATATATAATATTAACAATCTAGATATTGTTATTTTTATAAGGTAATTTGAATTTTATGTCGCTTTCTATGTATGAACACTCTTGATATCATAAAAACATACACAGTGTGTCCCTGGATAAAGTGCAATCCCGCAAGGGGGTGAAACTAGATCATAAATTATCGACAAAAAATAGAAAAAAAATTTAGAAAAATTATTGCAATATTTAATTAATTTAATAAGATATTTATTTCTATCCGTGGACTCTATGTACAAAAAAATCGATTCTTAAAAAGTAGTGGTTCTATTTATGTAAGATTAAAACAATAATTATGTAAAATACTTCATGTTTATGTTAAAATAACAAGTTTTTAACAAAATTGGCGATGAAATTATTATGTCAATATGAGAAATTTGCCAAATGATTTATTTTTTTACTCATAAATGGTAATGAAATTCAATAATGGCGACTAGAACATATGTCCGATGATTCCTATATTTTTTACGTTTATTATTTTAACATTATTAATAGAATGGGGACTTTGAAATTGTGTCTGCGAGTTTTTTTCAGCAAAATGGTTGTGAGAGATCGAACATTACAAATTAATCTGATACGTTTTAGTAATTTTGTTTCATTAAACTTTAACAACATAGATTGGCCTATTTTTCTTAATTATTAAATAATATCTGCGTATCCTTAAGATAATGATTAAGGACTTCAAAATCTCCGAAATTCGTGCAAAAACGTAATGGCTCTTAAGTTACAAGTCTAGATTTTTTTTATTTGAAAACTTATATGATAGAGAATAATAATAAGTTAACTCATAAAATTTTCTAGTAATATGCACTTAATATTAAGAAATTTAAGTTTTATTGGAAAAAAATAGCTTAAAAAGTGCATTTTTGTACAAATAATAAAATTTCTGACCCGATATTAAGCAGGGAGTAAAGTGACATTTAGTGAGCATGAGGGGCGAAAAAACCTCTCCTACAGTTAAACCCCTCCCTGCCTCTTTATCTCTATTGGGCAAAAACCAGAACAAGCCCAGCGACAACAATAAAAAAAAATGGTCTATTACGTTACTTAATCATAGTGGTTTTTAATAATCATAGTCAACTTTAAAAATATGTTTCCAGGTTGTTATTTAAGTTACGAGTCTAGATTTTTTTATTTTAAAGCTGATATGATAGTGAATAATAATACATAAAATTTTATGGTAATATGCACTTAATTTTAAGAAATTTAAGTTTTATTGAAAATAATTGCTTAAAAAGTGCATTTTTTGTACAAAAAATAAAATTTCTGGCCCGATATCCAGTGTTTTGTGGGTTATTTTTTATTTTACATAAATAGAACCACTACTTTTATTTAATTCGAGTTTTTTGTACATAGAGTCCACGGATAGGAATATGTATAGATCTTAATGAATAAAAAAAAAATTAAGAAAAAAATCTAATTTTTCTCTACGTAGTTTGTCGATAATTTTTGATCTAGTTTCACCCCCTTGCAGGTTTGCACTTTATACAGGGACACACTGTATATGTTAGGTTAAAACAGTGAAGAGAAAATAGATTGGCTTAGTTTTTAATGATTAATTATGATATTATTATGTAGTTAACAAAAAACAACATCATTTATTTTATTATGTTAAAATGATCGATCGATCCATCAAGATCCATCGTTCTTTTTGTTTCTTAGAAAGATAAAATTCTTTTAAAGAAGAATCCCTTAATAATGGTTTCGATTGAAACAATTCTATTTATGGCATTATTTTATCATTGCTCGACACTATTGCCATCTTTATAAACTGTTGCAAACACGTTCACACACGTCAACATTTGTTGCTAAACTGACTGATGTTTACGCTCGTCGGGCGAGAGCTTGTCAACATGTCGGTATCAACTCCGCAACACGCAGTGTTGCCAGCAACCCCGCAACCCGTTGATTCAACTTTGTTGCTAAACTAATGTTTACCATGAATACGGGGCTTAATGAATACGAATCCAAAAATCAAACATACTATTCGGCGGATACGAATAGTTCAACAAGGTATAAATATTTTTTGACAAAAAAGAACCGACTCAAAAAGGAAACAATAAAAGAACATAACAAAAACTCTATACCTCGAAAACACTGAAAAGCGACGAATAAACTTATTACAATTAGACAATTCTTCTGTAAATATTAATACCTATTAATATAAATAAAGTATTATTATTATGTGTGCTAGGTACCTACAATGTCTTTGAAGTCGGTGCCGTGCCATTTGCGTTCCGTTTAGGCGCGTTCGGTCACAATCGAGAAATAGTGTGAACGGTGAATGGTCATATTGCGGAGGCGCAGGTAATACGTCATTACCTATTTGCCTTGGCACCGACTTTAAAGAGATCGGTGGGTACCGAGCACACATAATAATCTTTTATTTAAATTAACATGTATTTAGATTAATAGAAGAATTGTCAAATTTTAATCAGTTTATTTTTCGCTTTTCAATTTTTGTAGGTGAGAGTTTTTGTTATGTTATTTTTTTATTTTATCTTCTCCCTGCCCTTATCCTACTCTTAAGTCTGCACAACATGTCTTCTTCTTCCACTATCCTCTATTAGACGTGAGCTCAGCATGAACTCCCCTTTTTCTAATATCATCTTTCACACAATCCATCCATTGCTTGTTCGGTCTTCCTCTCATTCTAGGTCAATGCACATCCATTCTTAACATACCTCTAGTTACGTAACATTCATCCCTCCTCATCACATGCCCGTACCACGCTAACCTTTTACTCCTCAATTTTTCGATCATCGGCGCTACTTTCAGACTTCTTCTAACGTGCTCATTTCTAATCCTGTCTTTCCTAGTCAACCCACACGTCCATCTCAACATTCTCATTTACGCTGCATGCATTTTTCTTTCTTTCCTTAGCTTTCGTTGCCCAACACCCTGACCCATACAATACGGCAGGTCTTATTATGGTTTTGTATATTTTACCCTTAATTTTAAGGGGCAATCTTGGGTCACACGTTGCCCTCGAGACCTGACGCCATTTCATCCATCCTGCATTTATTCTACCATTCACATCGCGGTCAATATCATCATCATTTTGGATAAACGATCTGAGGTACCTGAAATCGAAACAAACTAGGAGGGATACACCATCTAAGGCAATATCAGTTAGACCAAAGGCGCCACCGATGTCGCAGAACAAATGCACAGTTTTTCTTCTGCTGATCTTCAGCCCCACACTCTCTAGCCTATTTTGACATTTTCCCAAACTGCTCTGGACCACGGAAGGATTATTATTATTGGTTAATTAATAGTTACAATTATATTAGTAATAATATTCTCTATTTTTATTAATGTAATTGTAATTAACTAGAGACAAATTTTTGTTCAAAAAGCACAAGTTTGTAAATTCTCAGACATTAGGCAATTTCTTTTTTCTGTTTCTTTCTCAGCGGTCGAAAATAATCTTCCTAAGGCGACAGTAGACGGCTTTAATGAATAATACTTCTAGGTCAGCGTTTTCAGCTTCGGAAAATATAGTATGTATATCTTTAGGGTGCTTTTCCATCAGAGCTGTGCGAGGTTGCGTTGCGAGGAATGTGTTTGAGGATGACCAATAGAATCACTCCACTTTCCTAGTCTCGCTCGAGCGAGACGAAGAGAAGGGTTTAGCGTAGCGAGGGTCTACATACGAAACAAGTCGCTTCTAAAAACAAAACACACGCCTACTACTCAAAATTGCGTTCCTGCAACACCGAGTCTTACTGCCGCACTCAGAGACGTCAAATAACGATAATTAGTGCTTAATATAAAAAAATTATAATTCAAAACTAGACGCTATTCTTGCTGGGTCTAAGGTCTAGATTTAAATTAATTATTTTGACATTAAGTACTCATTAAAGTTAATTGACGTCTCTGAGTGCGGCAGTAATTATCATATTTTTAAAACACACAACGTTTCTAAGTATTTATTATTTGATTTGCGTCCCAATTGTATTATTAACAGTAAAGTATTCGTAATGTGTTGCTAGAAATATGTTCGAGGTTTGAGACGATTTCATGTTCTATATTCTATACCTACCTGTATGAGACATTTTCCTCACACATTATTGATGGAGACCCTCACACATTTCCACAGCACAGCTACACATCTTCGCAGATCTCTCGTGGAAAAGCACCCTTACGCCAGAAAATCAATGGATCTGATCAGGCAGATGCAAATAGGTTTAGAGATTTTATTACTTTGGACATCCTCCACGTTTCGTACATTTTTGGTCCAAAAGTGCCGGCCAAAACAAAAAAGTGCTGCATTCTAATATTTCTAATAGAACACGTCTGCCTTAGCATTTGTTACTATGGCATAGCTGTAGCACCACTGTGCTTCGTGGTAGGTGCTTGAGTTCTAAAAGTCAGTATTGTTTTAATACATTTTATTATATGGTTTATGCTCGATTACAAAATTCATTCATTTAAAAAATGTAGTTCTCCCCCTAGTTATGTTAGATGAATTTGATAACATTGTTTAATAATAAATATACATTGCAATAAAAAAAAACATTCTACGATAGCACATTAATCTTATTTAGGGTTTTTATGCATGTAATCGAAAATATTAAAATATTTTATTGGTTTGGTTAATTAATTTCATTGTAAAATATATGCAATGTCAGATAAATAGGTATTTATGTTGAAGAATTGTGACATTTCAGTATCATTTCTTATTATGGCATCAAAGTATAGAGCACTACTAATATTGGTGCTACAGCTATGGTGCTACGGCTGACGTGTTCTATCAGAATACAGCACTTTTTTTTATTGGCCGGCACTTTTGATTTTAGACCTTTATACATACTACCTATATGCGAAAAACTTTAAATATACTTTTCCCTGGTCTATAAGTTTGGCTAATAGGTGTCAATCTAGTCGAATTTAAATAATAAAGGTCCATGCACCGAAATAAACGTGAGTGGAATCAGTAAAGGTTCTTTTAAATCAAACTTTGTGCCCGCGTGGCCTGAGGACTTACAAAAAAAAACTTTTTTTATTTTAGTATTGTAAGTACAAAATATAATAATACAATTTTCTGAATTCTTTTCAATCTATGTGGTGTATTACGTTTAGATCCTACTAAAAAAAGACAAATCGTCGTAGAATGTCTATACCTGAAATATCTTCCCGTTTACCAGATCCTATCAGATTATCTTATCTTAAAGTCTGGACAACTGATCTGCCATAATTACTTATACATGTACATAAAGATTATACCACGGTAACAATACTACATTAAAGTACATTATAAGCCTATTATTGTCTTCAATGCTGGCTTGGGAGCAAAATAGTAGATGACTAAGGCCGTATTCAAACCAAATATATTGACTATACAGGGCGTCCCACGGCCATGCCACACGGAGGGAAAGTATATATATTGAACGTAGGATATTTTACTAAAAGAAGACATCGTTTTATTTTTAATAATAAATAGAACTGCATTCACATTTTTTTTAAAAATCGCCTACCTCAACCGGGAATCGAACCCGCCAAATGGGATAGAAAAATTACTTATTTTATAATAGCGTTTGAAAGGGCTACTCATAAGCATTATTTTTTCCTAAATAACCTAGCATATTAAATGAAACTAAGATTTTTCATTTTATTTAAAAAAATAAAAATTATCAAATGCTCAAAATGTGATCCGTTCTGTTGTATACAAATTCTCACTCTTTTGATAATTTCTCTCCCTGTCGATTTACTTATTTTTGCATGGTGGATGTTTGAAATAATACGTCTAAGTTCATTTTGTAACTCCTACGTTAATATCCTACGTTAAATATTTAATATACTTTCCCTCCGTGTGGCATAGCCGTGGGACGCCCTGTATGTTTGGTGGCTACCGAATGTGAACAGGCTCACAGTGAGGCCCAGTGTGAACGTGAAAATAAACGGTATTTTTCGTTCACAGTACGCTGACAATACGCTGTAGCTAACAATACGCCCATAGTTTACAAAACAGGCAAAATTCTTCACTGATAGTTCGCCGGTCGAGCGATTCAATACGCTGACGTTAAGCTACGTAGCCAATCACCGTCAGCGGCGCGTAGTGACGCGCTATATTATTCGGCCGCCGAATGTCAGCGTCTACGCATAGTGAATAACGTATTATCCGTTAGGTGTTAACGAAAAAGTGAATATGTATGGAAATATAATAAGCTGCGTAACGCTTGCTCACTTTCGGCGGCTTACAGTCAGTTTAGTCTGAACACAGCCTAAAACAAGCCATAATGACATGAAATGTTATAATTAAAATGTGTCACTCATTATGGTTGTTTAGGCCTGCGTTAAAACTACTCACTTTAAATCCGATGAAAAATAATAAATATTACTTACCTATTATACAACGCACGATCAATACGATTTATGGAAATCTTTTTAAAATTCAAATTAAATATAAAAAAAAACTTTTTTGATTTGATTTTTTTAAGGCGAGTATTATGCTGCCTGACACCTGAACCCTCTTTGGGTATGGTGTTTTTGGTGATTTACCCTCCAACATTCGGGTAAAGGGCAAACCACCAACAACACCGGGCCATGGGGTGTGCTTTTTGGTCTACAACGGGCAATCTCGCTTAGTCAACTTTTAAGACACGCGTGAGCTGTGTCCATTGAACTACTATTACTAGCGTATAGAAGCGACACCGCAAACAAGAATTGTAGTGCGCGCGTTGATGCTCCGGAGCAACAACTCATTTAGTCATTCGCCAACGCTCGAAGCGACTGCTTGCCGCAATTCTGGCTACAGATCGATCTAAAAATGCCTTCTTGCGTGTTAAAAACATGCAACAATCAATCAAAAACAATACAATAAGATAGTAGTGTGTTAATTGTCACAAAATATTAATTAAAACATATCAAATATTAATTTAATAGCATAATTCCACATTTTGTATGAAAATCATAGATTATGAAAAGTGAACTATGCAGACTGGACAATTAATTGTTGGTGAATTTTGTAACTTCGATACAACCTGATTATTTTGTATTTTTTAATTACTTAATGTTCTCTTATATTTGCACGAGCACTACACATTTGAAATAAAACAACTTTTACGGATTAGACTCGCGTATATTTAGATGTTTGGCATTATTATTTATCCCGACGTTTCGATCACTTTACAGCGGCCGTGGTCACGGGTGACTAAAGATGACAGGTGTCTTCATCGTAGTTATAATTAACTACCGTCAAATTATTTAATATTTATGTGGTCCGATTTAAGCAGACGGAGCTCACTGTGTCTATGGATTTGGCAGTATGAGGACGGTGTTGGGATTTAATTATCCTGATGATCGGGTCCCAAGCAGGTGGTATATTCCAGCCATTGTCTCTATTGAAATTGGGGTATTTCTTTATTTCAATAGCTTCTCTTATCATTCTAGGTATGTAACGTTTCTCTTTTGCTAGAATTTGTGGCTTGTCAAATCTTATGTAATGGCTGGGTCCGTCGAAGGCATATTCACATACTGCAGACTTTGTTTCGCGCTTGTGTTTGACATCAGCTATATGTTCTTTCACCCGGGCTTTCGAGTGAAGCCCGTCACAGTCGAACGTCAGCCTGCAATACTGCCATACTTGAAAGGTGTCACTGACAAAATTGGAAACATCTTGAAGCGTGCTTCAATCAAAACCTACTTCAAGCCGCTGAAGAAGATCAACCAATTCCTAAGACATGTACAGTGTCACATCCCACTTCAAGATGCAGGAATTTACAAGTTAGATTGTGACTGTGGTCTCTCATACATAGGTCAAACAAAACGTAGTGTAGGCACCCGGGTGAAAGAACATATAGCTGATGTCAAACACAAGCGCGAAACAAAGTCTGCAGTATGTGAACATGCCTTCGACGGACCCAGCCATTACATAAGATTTGACAAGCCACAAATTCTAGCAAAAGAGAAACGTTACATACCTAGAATGATAAGAGAAGCTATTGAAATAAAGAAATATCCCAATTTCAATAGAGACAATGGCTGGAATATACCACCTGCTTGGGACCCGATCATCAGGATAATTAAATCCCAACACCGTCCTCATACTGCCAAATCCATAGACACAGTGAGCTCCATCTTTTTAATTACTGTTTTGTTATCATTAACTATAATTTCACTCTCACACTAAATACTTGTGTTATGGATACTAGATAAATACATAATAAAGGGTTATACATTTTTATAAACAAACTACAACTATGGCTAGTCAGGAATTGTAGTGATGAGTGTGTGTGTGTTTGTCTGTCTCTCTGGGTGGATGGGTGTGTTTAGAGGGGGAGGCGGGTGTTAGTTTTAGTAACGTTTATTAAACGTTAATTTTATTGTTACCGATAGTTCTTTCTCTTTTCTATTTGTGATTTCCGTTTCATTACTCATGTGCCGGTACAGCAGTTAAGCTGAATTAACTATAAGAGCGATTACGCACTACGAATCCGAGTAAATATGAAATATTTAATTTGACGGAAAGAAATCTGATGACCGATATCGGATCTAGTGCGTAAGTTACCATAGAAATAGTTCTACGGCTACCACGGACCACATTTTCACGGATTCGGATTGGTGACAGCAGAGTAAAATACAATTGTCACCACCCCAAATCTCTCTTGTGGGTGTCGTACAAGGAGACTAAGGATAAATCAGTGATGAGGAATAGTCGTTCCTCTTATACCACCTAGCAATGTACTGCGTCTTTTGTAACCGATAAATGGCAATAGGCTCGCCACCTATTACATGGAACCTAACATTATTGGCGAAATGTGGGTTCGCCTCTACCTACCCCTTCGGGGATATAGGCATGATTTATGTATGTATGTATGTAATTATATTTTGTATATGTTTAATTAAAAAGCAAACCCAAGTGTACTCGAATGCACGGTATTTGTAAAAATACCTGTTTTAAAATTATATAAAACTTAAGAGAAGATTCGTCAAGTTAACTAACGTGCTGGTTAGCCGAGTGCTATAGGCATCCCGCATTAGGACAATAATTTTTGGAAAATATCTCGACCTGTTTTTCTTTGAATGATAATTTTTTTTAATTATATAATAATGTTCAAATAAAAATCAAAGTAGTAATTTTTTTTTATTTTAAACTTAAAACAATTCTTTGACTTTTCCTTTATTTCTTAACCATTTTATTTCTACATACATACATAAATCACGCCTATATCTATATCCGTAGGCAGAGGTGAACTAGCACCCACGTCTCGCCAATTATGCTAGGTCCCATGTAATAGGTGGCGAGCCTATTGCCATTTATCGGGCACAAAAGTCGCAGTACATTGCAAGGTGGTATAAGAGGAACGCTGCTGCCCATTCCTCATCACTGATTTATTCTTAGTCGCCTTGTACGACTCCCACGGGAGAGATTTGGGGTGGTGCCAATTATATTCTACTCTGCCGTCACCACACGGCTAATTATAATTTTAATAATTTAATTTCTAAATATTTAATAATTAGTCAGTTAAACAAAAAATATGTTAGATAAAATTTTATAATAAATAGATAATGCATTCAAATTGGGTTCGTAGGCACTAAATCTTTGTCTCCTCTGCGATGCATAATCTATAAAGATATTTTTGTTAGACTGCGTTGAAAGAAACGCGTAAGCGCCATGAAATCGGCGGCGCTTGCGATGTTTTGGTCGCGAGAAATTCATCCAGCTTTTTTACTCCGTGGGGGTTATTTTCCGAGTACCCCGATCCCCGAAGCCCACGTTCCGGAGGACCCCGATTTATTTGTAAATTTACAGGTAAAAATGCAAATAAATCGGTACTCCGGAACGGGGACTTTGAGGATCGGGGTACTCACTCAGGGCATAACCCCTCCGTGAAACATCTCTGGATAACTTTAAAAATCACCTCCTCGTACCACTCTGACTTACACTAATCATTGTCGATGTATTTTTGCGTAGTTTGGTGTTTATTGCAGTGTAATTAAAACGATATAAATAAAAAAGGAAAAATATTTCACAACACTCGATGATAACTGGTGTATATATTTTGGTGTTCCCATACCCATGAAAAATTTTAGTTCCTCAAACATTCTTGTCACGACTTTATAGACAAACTACTAAGGTAAAGGCACTAATGCTCGACACATTAAGGAAAACACTATGTTTAAATGAATAGAAATTATATTTATCAAAACAAAAAAACAGATTTTTATGTAAGAATACAGTAATTCTTAGAAAATAATATTTGTTATAAAACCTCCAATAATCATCATATTTTAATTAATATAATTGTTTTTTTTTAAATGTCTTATACTAATAGATGACATCACCAAAAAATAAAATCACCAAATGTAGACAGTCAATTGCACCAGTAGTTGACATGCTTGACTTGATAGTGATTATGACAGAAATTAAACATTTAGTAACAATGCTTTCTTCTAATGTTGTAATTATAATAAATTACTCTCTTCCTCACTTATTATTCCTCTAATTCAGTCTTCTTTCGGCAGAATTACTACAGGTTGTTGATGCTGGTATATCTCGTCTGCATTCTAATAATAGCTGCTTCCATGTCCGAATCGGAATAATATATTCGTGAATAGTTGCTTCCAATGTCAGATTCGGAATCACGGAACATCTGTCCTTTTATTGGCAGCATGATTTTCAGTATGAAACAATAGAACTGCCTAATAGTTGACATGTATACCCCAAATAGATACTGTCTAACTTTAGTTAGTGATCTAAAATTATTGATATTTCTACAGTAATCTTTTAGATAAGAATAGTGATAAACATAATATTAAAACTTAAAAATTCAAAATCTTAAAATACCAATGTAAGACAGTCCTTTAGAACTTTACTTATTTTTGGAACTAATAGTAGACACGTCATAATTTGTTAGAAAAACTTAAGAAAAAACAAGAAAAAAAAGTTTATTCTTCTAGAAGTTACATTGATACCTTAACAAACAAATAAAAAAGTAAATTTAATAAATATTGATTCAAAATTTACCTTCAAATCGCGAAATTAATGTTTTTAGCCACTTGGTTCACAAGAACTGACATAATTTTTGCATTTCATTCCCGATTGTTGGAAGCTTTTGAGATACATACATACATACATAAATCACGCCTATATCCCCGAAGGGGTAGGCAGAGGTGAACTAGCACCCACGTTTCGCCAATTATGTTAGGTCCCATGTAATAGGTGGCGAGCCTATTGCCATTTATCGGGCACAAAAGTCGCAGTACATTGCTATTGCTAGATGGTATATGCTAGTAGGAACGCTGCTGCCCATTCCTCATCATTCATTTATCCTTAGTCGCCTTGTACGGGAGAGATTTGGGGTGGTGACAATTGTATTCTACTCTGCCGTCACCACACGGCTTTTGAGATCTATTCATAAATGGATGTGGAAGTTCGACGATATTCACATTAGATACATTATTACTTAAATAATTCTTAAAACAGAAGGTTTTTTTGGCAAGTGTCATCCTTTAGTTCACTGTCGGGCATAAGTGCCTTTACCTTATATAGGGCCTTTGCACATGGGTCGCGTAAATGTCTCGTACGCGTATCGTAATAACGCTACGCGTACGAGACGCGGAGGGTTCTACAAACGAATCGTCGCGTAGACGTATCGTTTTGTAATATCTCAGTCAAAAATGTGGCGTTGGGGAGTTTATTGATGACCTTACCTTCTCTTCAGACGAAGAGGATCTCTTGTTATTTGATTTCGTTAAAAGTAGGAAGCTATGTGCTCACTGGATCCAATAATACATAGCAAATAATTACAAGAAAAGATTGATTGTTGCTACACGTGGACTGTCAGAAAATGATAGCAAATACAGCATTTTTTATAAAAATTATAATAAAAAAGAATTAATATTTAATAAAATAAAAATTTTACGCTTCAGTTTTTACGCCAGTACGACGTCACGACTATCGTAATGACACTGAGCACCTCATACGATACGCTGCAACACCGCCTCATGTGCGGACTTGTTCGAACATGTACGTGCTCGTATTGCTCTCGTACTACGCGCGTTCTACGATACGCTTACGATACGACGTAATGTGCGAAGTACCTTAGTTTTTTACCATTCGCGCCAAAATTTTTCTCAATGATATTTGTGTCAGTGGTATGGTGAATTTGGTACCTTTCACCATACCACTGAAGGGCTAAATTGTAATCGTTGCAGCTTAAAATGTATGCTTCTATTAAATTGAATTGCACTTCATACGCTATTATTTGAATAATTAGCTAATATCACAAAATAGGTTATTGTGAAAATAGTGGCCAAACAAAAACAAATCGATAAAAATTATGTTATGATAATGTTCGTTTGAATTTCATAATTGCCTTAAAATGCTCCACCGTAACAAATTAAAAGTTCCATTTTCAAACTTTCATTTTTAAAATTCCAATTAACGACAGAAATCGCGAGCAACAATAATAAAATAAAGGTTTGATTTGATTCGAGAGCAAAATAAATTTTAGATTTCATAGTATTTATTTTTTTCTAAGACACAATGTTTCTGAGAGAAAAAATATCGTTAACATCGACCGATTAGTAAAATAAAATGGCGAGTGTTAATTTTTTTTGATTTCTTACATGGTTCGATTCCCGGTTCGGCTAAGCTTTTTTGATTCTGTAAATGCATACATACATACATACATATATCACGCCTTTCTCCCACAGGGGTAGGCAGAGATCACTTCTTTCCACTTGCTACGATCCTTACATACTTCTTTCGCTTCATCCAATCTCATTAATCTTTTCATGCATGCCCGTCGGTTTCGGGTACTCTTGACCTGGCCCTTATTTAATAGACTTTCAATTTGATTATGAAAGATCCGCCTAGGCCTTCCCCTTCCCATTTCTCCATTCACTTTCGCCATGTATATCCTTTTTGTCAGTCTCCTTTCATCCATTCTTTCTACGTGACCAAACCATGCGAGCATCCCTTTCTCAATCCTTGTCATTACATCTTCTTTCAAACCACACATTTCTCTTATCACACTGTTATACAATCGATCGCTCAGCCTTACCCCAGCCATGCTTCTCAACGCTCTCATTTCTACTGCATTTATTCTACTTTTATGCTTCTTCTCCCATACCCAGCTTTCACTTCCATACATTAGTGTCGGGACCAGCACTCCATTATGAACAGCCATACGAGCCTTTCTGGACACGCTTTGGCTGTTCATAAAAGTGTGCAAAGCCCCGTTTATCATATTCCCAGCTTTCACCCTCTTTTCAATATCACTATCACATTTTCCATCTCTCGTAAATACAGATCCCAAATACACAAACTCTTTTACTTGTTCAACATTCTCACCCGCAATCTTAATTTCACACTTCGTCATTTGTTCATCCCTTTCAAAAACCATGACCTTTGTCTTGCTTACATTTACTTTCATACCTTTCTCTTTCAAAGCTTCATGCATGACTGTTACCACCTCCTGCAAATCTGTTTCTGATGACGCTCATATAACCTGGTCATCAGCGTACAGCAGGCATTTGATAGTAACTCGTTCAATCTTAGTCCACAATCAAATTCTTTCAGTCGGGTCAGACAGTTGTCCATGTATAAGTTGAACAGCCATGGTGACGCTACACATCCTTTTCTCACACCTGTTCCGATGCGAAACGATTCTGTGTATGCGCCATTTATCCTAACACAAGCATTGGAATCTTCATAGATGTAAATGCAGTTGTTTCTTTTTAAAAATAAAGGAATGTTTCATACATACATACAAAAATCACGCCTATATCCCCGAAGGGGTAGGCAGAGGTGAACTAGCACCCACGTATCGCCAGTTATGATAGGTCCCATGTAATAGGTGGCGAGCCTATTGCCATTTATTGGGTACAAAAGTCGCAGTAGGTATATTGCTAGGTGGTATAAGAGGAACGCTGCTGCCCATTCCTCATGACTGATTTATCCTTAGTCGCCTTGTACGACACCCACGGGAAAGATTTGGGGTAGTGACAATTGTATTCTACTCTGCCGTCACCACACGGCAATGGAATGTTTCCTTTTAGTAAATTGAGCTATTTTAAAGATTTAAGGAACTTTCCCTCCAGAGCCCACTCTTTTTTTCCACACTGTATTCAGATAAAGTCAAAAGTACGAATAACGTTTGGATTGACAAAATTTGGAGAATGATATTCATTAACTTATCGCTAGAAAATTTGGCGTTCGTTCACTCTGATGAGTGGCGATCGACTGAGGTACGACGGGGTGCGCCGGTGCAGTCCCTTTAGCCAGATTTGGTGACCCGAGCACGTTTCGTTTTTTTTTAAATATTGAAAAGCAGTCGTGTTGCCGTGCCGCTAATGAAGAATTTCTTGAACGAAAAAATTATACATACACAATAAGATTTGTTCTTATTGTGTATGTATAATTTTTTCGTAATTTTTTCGTAATTTTTTCGTAATTTTTTCGTAATTTTTTCGTAATTTTTTCGTAATTTTTTCGGACTTTACCTTATACGAAGAGTGAATGTAGCTCTCATCAAGATAAATTATGTCTTTTCTTAATTCTTCTGGCAAATCTCTATTTTTTGATCGCCAAGTATTTTTCTCGTTTTGCAGCAATATGCGATTTTTTCAATAAGAGCTCGCAATCTCGTAATATAAAAAATTGGTAGAACACATGACTGAGATGTACCATCCTAATGTATCAAATAAGAAATAGCGTACTACAATATTACAATATTTACAATGTCAGTTTAACCTAAAAATGTGCAATGTAAACAATGACTTTTTTAGTCTCAAAATCGTAAATTCAGTAAATTTGTAACTTCAGGTAGATTACAAACAAACAATTACACGATTACATACTCGTCATAGATGCTGTTCTGTTCGCCCATAAACATCATCCAAATCCCACAAAACTTGTCCCGCTTGGTACTCCGCGAAACATCGCTGAAAGTGCTTGTTCACATTTAAGGCCCTGTGGGCCGAAATAGGCAACTTTTAAAACAATCTGAGACATTCAACATAGTGTTTACAAGTCTGAAAAAAATATGTGTATAAGTTAAGGATTTATTCTAGTCAAATTCGCATTCACTTATAAGATTTAATAAACTTCACTCGATAGAAAAAAATCCCAAAGCAACCCCTTTTTACTAACATTTTTTCAATATTATGACGAAACTACTGATAATTTAAATTTAATTCTTGCGCACAATTAAAGCCATTAAATATTTATAGACAAATTCGCAGGGTTTGACTTGATAAAATAATTGTTTAAATTATAATGTTTAAATACCTATAAAATGCGCGAACGCAACAGCTCGGCAGCTCCGATCAGTCGCACGTTGGTGCTCTCGGACGACGGACCTGTGCCAATTTTTTGAATTTTTTCCGCTTCGCTTTTATCGTGCACCATCAATGAACTTCTGACGTCATGCCTAAAATACTATCATAGTGCCATAGTAAAAGAATATCGGCAGATGTTATACTGGAGATAGCTATGATTTTTGATAATTCATATTTTGTCGAGCTTGCTAGCGAAGTGGTATAGAGCGCTTGGCCTGCGGTTACGTAAACTAAGTAATGGTTGCTAAAGCCGTTCATTAGATGGGTGACCAAGTTCCTTTCTTCGAGTTCCATCGTGCTTCGAAAGCACAGTGTGTGTTAAGTGTGTGTTTGTTTGTTAATGTTATTAAAATACATACATAATTCACGCCAATATCCCCGAAGGGGTAGGCAGAGGTGAACTAGCACCCACGCTTCGCCAATTAGGCTAGGTCCCATGTAATAGGTGGCGAGCCTATTGCCATTTATCGGGCACAAAAGTCGCAGTACTTTGCTAGTTGGTAGGTATAAGAGGAATGCTGCTGCCCATTCCTCATCACTGCTTTATCCTTAGTCGCCTTCTACGACACCCACGGGAGAGGTTTGGGGTGGTGACAATTGTATTCTACTCTGCCGTCACCACACGGCCAAAATAAAAATTGAATAATTGTTTTGTTAATTGTGATTACAATTAACATTTAATCAATTGTTATTTTTAATTGTATTTTAAATTATAAATAATGTAAATAATATAAGATGGAGGAGTGGCTTTGGAGTGGAATTTGATCGTCTCAAGACTCAAGCTGATTGATGTCAAGCATTATAAGATTTGTGAATTATTTGACTTAGCAACATTTAATGAACAGAAACACATAGAATATGATCGTGCTTGACTCAAGCTGATTGATGTCAAGCATTATCAGATTTGTGATTTATTTGACCTAACAACATGTAATGAACAGAATTTGGTTTTGAATCGGGTCTTATCTCAATAACTAATCCGATTTGTAAATTTTACCATGCGTCTCAATCTTTTGAGACATTAAGAAGTAATGGTGGAATAAAGAAACTCTCGTAATACATATTTACAATACATGAACTCGAAAAAACAATACAGCTCCATTTTGGCGGTAATGAATATAATAATACTGGGTCAAATTTTAGTAGTAATTGAGACCCAAATTAGTATTACAAATAAAAATACATTAATAAAATGAACAAAGCCACAAAATAACGATTCATAAAAAAAGCATTGTTTAATTTGTATAACAATATTCTACTGCTTATTTTTATACTATGTCACTGGAGAGGGCATTAGTGAGTTCACCAAAGTCCCGGCGGCGCGAAGTAAGTTCCGCGCGGCCGGGACGGCCCTTAAGGGGCGGTAGGCAATCGTAAATAGGTATTTAGCGCGTCTCCAGTGACATAGTATAAAAATAAGCAGTAGAATATTGTTATTCAAATTACAATGCTTTTTTTATGAATCGTTATTTTGTGGCTTTGTTCATTATATTAATGTATTTTTATTTGTAATACTTATTTGGGTCTCAATTACTACTCAAATTTGACCCAGTATTTTTATATTCATGACCGCCAAAATGGAGCTGTATGGTTTTTCGAGTTCATGTATTGTAAATATGTATTACGAGAGTTTCTTTATGCCACGATTACTTCTTAATGTCTCAAAAGATTGAGACGCATGGTAAAATTTACAAATGGGATTAGTTATTGGGATAAGACCCGATTCAAAACCAAATTCTGTTCATTACATGTTGTTAGGTCAAGCAAATCACAAAACTTATAATGCTTGACTTAAGCATCAATCAGCTTGAGTCAAGCACGATCATATTCTATGTGTTTCTGTTCATTAAATGTTGCTAGGTCAAATAATTCACAAATCTTATAATGCTTGACATCAACCAGCTTGACTCAAGCATCAATCAGCTTGAGTCAAGCACGATCTTTTTCTATGTGCTTCTGTTCATTACATGTTGTTAGGTCAAATAATTCACAAATCTTATAATGCTTGACATCAATCAGCTTGACTC